>JAWQRJ010004947.1:0-10633 GCA_033557515.1 Diorygopyx duplodentatus
GTTTTTTAAAAATTTATATTGGATATATCATAGAATAATATTATCATAGAACAATTTTTTGATATCTCGCACAGATTTTTTATTATAAAATGATAAATGTTCATTGAAAAATATTAGAATTGATTTCTTAAACTTTAAGGTGTCTATATTAAAAAATCGATAAAAAATTCAATTTTCATTTTAAATGTGCAGTTTTTTTAGAAATTTATACTGGATATATCATAGTATAATATGATCGAAACAATTTTTCGATATGTCGCACAGATTTTTCACTAAAAAATGATACATGTTCATTGAAAAATATTAGTACTGATTTCTTAAATTTTAACGTCTATATTAAAAAATCGATAAAAAATTGAATTTTCATTTTAGATGTGCATTTTTTTTTAAATTTATATTGGATATATCATAGAATCATAGAAGAAGAAAATGGAGATTTTGAAGTATTAAACGCTTTGGGCCCTTCAGACATTTCATTTTAGGTGTTTAGTTTTTTTAGAAATTTATATTGGATATATCATAGAATAATATGATCGAAACAATTTTTTGATATCTCGCACAGATTTTTCATTTTTTGTCAAAAATTATAAATGTTCATTGAAAAATATTAGAACTGATTTCTTAAATTTAACGGGTCTATATTAAAAAATCGATCAAAAATACAATTTTCATTTTAGATGTGCAGTTTTTTAAGAAATTTATACTGGATATATCATATAATAATATGATGCTCCAATTACTTCATGTGATGTGGAAATAAGCTTCCCCCGATATAAAGCTTTGTTTCGAGATAATCAAAGAAGTTTCACTTTCGATCATTTCAAAAAAAAACATTTATATGCAGTGTAAACAAATGATTTTAATATAAATTTAATTAATTGTAAATTGTCATTTCTATCTTTTTCATTTCTACTCTTTTCTGTATTAAAACATTTTAGTAGATATATTGCGTTTTTAATAAATATTTCACCTTTTTTGTTAAATATTATATTTGAATATTTGCCATTTTTAAATAAATAAAGATCTCGGCCCTAGTGATAACCCTTCAATTACTCCCTTTGTGCTGAGTAATTACGGTGGCTTGATGACCAGTCTATTCGAATTTCTAAATCATGATGGACCAGTCGATCCACTCCATTGTGTAATAGGCGATCTTTTCTTGTTGTTAGACAAATCCTTAGATTGCAGACGCCTTCTTCAAGATATTGTCGACACAAATTAATAGTCTTGTGGTTGATTCCTCGGTCTCTTATTGGAGAGGCCTCCACGAGCTGAAGCATATCGTTTATTATCTCCTCAATTCCTCCAATTGTTGAAGATCCCATCTTTTCCATGTATTGGTTACCTCCCTATGTATTCCCTCCCTATACTCGCAAAGTTTGAGAGAACAAAGAAATTTTTTTTTCAAACTGCAGGATAGTTTGATCATCTATACTGTTTAAAAAAATATGTTAATTACAGAACAAATATTTAGGATGATTTGAAAGATTTAGGAACGGTAATACACGATCCGTGTATGTTGAACCGTACAGAAAGATTGAAAAATAAACGAAAATGCGGAGTATTTCACCAGATACCACAAAGAAATTCCAAGAAAAAATTATTTGAAAAAGTAAAGAGGAATAATAGCTTGAAGTCAGGATTTTTATTTTGTCATAACAGCGGCAGCCTTTGTAATAAAACAAATGTTAGCGACAGTCTTATGTCTAGTTAGGAGAATTTAAACTGCTAGTTTCTTCTCATTTCATTTCTTTCAAAAGATTACAAAATTCACATCAGATTTCTATGTCCACAACAATACGTTTTAAATACAGATATATCATTATAAAAAGTAATTTAAATATTTTAAAATAAAACAAATGATAAATGTTAAAAATAAGGCTTAGAATTTCAATTGTTCTTCTTCAATTGTTGTATTATAAAAATGTATCAAAACTAGATTTCAACTATATCAAGATGTTTTGAACTCATTGGCCTCGACACCTTCATTGTCAAATCGATAAGTGCCATAACAAAAATTTATACAAAAATTTACCCTGAATTTAGGAACCTTAATTTGATCTAAATGGCCAACAGAATCTCCAATAATGTAGGAACTCAGTGTAAGTGGGCGCCCGAATATTATTTTACACTATTCTTAGCTAATATAAATGAGCAATGTATTTCATAAATTAATTAAATAAGATTATCAGTAATCATTTACATTACAAAAAGTTTAAGTAGCCAAATTGCAGCATGGAAAATTCCGATACGTTTGGGCCTATTTCTCCCGCTGCGACTGTCAACACTGTCGATGAGAATGGGCTCATTTCAGCCATAGTTTGCTTTGACCGATGGTTCGATTAATCGAAAAGTCTTTATAGTCGAGTGAAAAAACGCGAGTTTCCCATTTTCTTTTAGATAAAAACCTCAAGAACGTTGAGATGCAACAACCGCATAGCTCAATAAAATTTCCCATTTTATATGATACAAAAGGAAATAAAATAAATTTGTGTAATTTATAATTAAACAAATATTTATATATGTTATATGATTAATTTACACATCTTGTGCATACAAAATGGTATTTAAATAATAACTGGCACTGATTATGCTACTCACGACAATTCTATTAGACGCCTTTTGTGCGAAACAAGCTAAACTTCCAGGTTTACCGGTGTGTCATTGTTTACATTTTCATTGTCGTGTTCCTTTAGAAAGTGTTTGTGTATTGATGTTAGTACCTTTACACTGAATGTTGTCAGAAGAAATTAATTGGTGTCAAACAATGTAAACAGTGGACACAATTTTAACCGTAACTTCTTTCTTTTGTTTGCACACCTAAGAATCTGTGCTTTACGTGATTAATATTATTCATAAACTACAACGCATGTTACATTAACAGTAAAAGCTTGCAATATAATGATGCTTTAGTGCTTGTTATTTTACAGCAAAACCCCGTATGAAATCAAACCTAAGAATAATTACTCGTTTACGTAAAATGGCAAAAACTGTAATAGTCATTTGTCGCATGGAAAATTATGCAGGAAATCATAGCGGATAATCAGTCTATATTGGTCACGTTTGAATTATACTTGTAGGTCGTATAGTCCCTTAAGTCCAATATCTCAACCGCTCTCTCCCGACACTCCAGATCATTCGAATACAGGATCGCCTAGTCTAGATATACCGCAGATGGATTTGATGACCGAGATGAAGGATTTGCTGAAATTAAGGCTAGATACACCGCCGGTCGATAGATCTGTGAGTACCACCTGTCTATTTGACTATTTTAATGATATGCCAGTTTCGTTCTGACCCGGTATTCGGTTTTGGCTTGGGATGGTGAAAAGTTTTCATTGTTTTTATATTTTGTTTATCTATTTTTCGTTTCTGGTCAGTTGTGTTTTCGTGTTTGTACTGTACAGTTATTTGTAGAATATAATTGAATTAGTCGTGAAAGCTTTCCGAAACGGACAACCGCGTTAATCTTTTATGATTGCGTGTGTCCACAAATATTTTGTCTCATCTCTACTATTTTTACCCACTCATTATTGCTTAGTTTCTTTTTTCTTTCTTATGCCTTTCCGTATAATTTTTGTTCTCTTATATAATTGCATTTTCTAACCTTATCACTCTATTTTCATATGAAACCCAATTAAAAACGTTATAATTAATCGTTGTAATTACTAGGTGTTAACGTTTTGCTATCATTTACAGGCAACATCTTCAAAATCAATCGGTTCAGAACTCTTATCTCTGAATATACTGTTCGTAATGGATAGTGAAAGCCAAAGAGTGTAAGCAAGGGCAGCGCAAGTCTATTCTTTCGACTGCTTCAACATGTAAATTAAATCGATTCAGCTCTCAGTCTCGTAAAGTCTATATCCACGATGAAAGTTTTCGTGAGTTTGATCTTTCATAGGACAAAAACAACGATGACGATGAATCAACGAGTGTATCATGAGATATATCTCATGAGATCTACACTTCCCTACAACCACTGTTGATATCATGAACTCACCAAGTGTAGGTGTAAAATTTAAAAATTAAAATTTGAAATTTCAATTGTTGGACTACATGAAGCATCGAAATCTAAACAACACAACGCCCAATTAGATGTTATCTATGTCACAGCACCCTATGATATTTACAAAAAAGATAAAAAACAATATGTCGTCTAATGAACAAGCTGTGGAAGATTTCCATTTTGGTATAAAAACTGTTATCAATAAGGGCTATGATGTAAACCTACTAGTCAAAGTTAATTTTAACCCGAACTATGTTTATCTGGCATTTTTTACTCAAAATGACCTACCCAACAAGCTGTCGAAGTTTTTTACACTCATTATAAATCACCCAGTATATTAAGATTTGCAAATTTATTTGCAGTTTTTAACAACAGCAAAATCTGACGCGACCTGAGATGTCACAATTGGTCAATTCGAAAAGCAAATAGTTTTCTGAACAAACTTTGTACATATTGTAGTAGTTCTCTTAGTAATAAGCCAAACCCCTGTGGTGAGGTTCAAACAAGCATTTTTATTTCGCTTTGTTTCATTTACATCTCTTAGAAGCATGTATTAATTAGCTTACACATTAAGTAGATCTTCAGTCATGTTTTTCTTCCTTTTTCATATTCTTTTAGCCTTTCTTACGTAAATTCTACTTAGTTCTCAAACGTTCCATCCCCTATTCGTAGCGACTAATTCAATTAGGTTTTTTTTTCTTTCTGCATTTCTCTCTATCTTCTGCCATTGGTGTACTGAACGTGTGGTCCATGTGACGGTCCGTCTCTTGCAGCTGAAGCCAGTGAGGAGCCTGGAGAACTTCAAAAACCCTCCGATCTCGTCGTCGTCGCCACCCTGTAGCCCGGAACGGTGGTTGTTCCCGCCAAGATCGAACCCCACCGTTCCCTCTCCCCCCACCAGACTGTTCCTTCCCGCTCCCAGAGCGTCGCAGGAAACGCAGAACCTGCTGCAATCCCCCGACGACGTGTTCTCCTCTCCACCTGTCCCTCCCAGGCCCAGCAAGGTCCCGTCGGCACAAGACCTCTTCGGCACCGCATCCTTCGTAGTCGGTGGAGGGCACAGCGAAAACGGCCACCCCGTGTTTCTGGTCGCGAATCAGCATACCGTAGACGTTGTGAGATTGTCACCGCCAGCGCATTCGCCCAGACGAAAGGTAATGCTTTTGATGTTTTTGCAAGCTTTTTTATGTTTTTCGTTGTCCTAATTTGTGTTAACAATTGAATAATTGATGTGCTTTTTTAGTGTGTAATTACTTTTTTGCCTGTTTATCAGTTTCCAGCACTAATCATCAGCAGCTTTCTTCATTTCAGTTGCGCATTAAATGTGTTCAATCACGCGCGTCTTGTATATGACACTAGGGGGTTCTCTTACAACTGGTTCATTCAGAGTTTCCGATGAGCCAGTGTTGATGTGCATTTGAAGAAACTAAAAAAATATATATTTCGCGTTATGCAAGGTGTAAATCAATTTTTTATTCACACTTAACCTCACCACCGTACAGGTTAGGTACAAGATCTGACAGAGAAACTTGACCCGAGATCGCCTGATCTTACTACTTTAGACTTTTATTTGTTCCCACATCTGAAAAACTCTGTTTTCAAAGAAACTGTGCACACCATAGACTTAGAGTTACTCAAGAAACAGGAGTTGGTAAATCAACTTATTTGAAATTCTTAAAAAACATAAGTTTCATCCGTACAAAGTCCAGCTACACCAAGAACTTAACGAAGGCGACCCAGATCGCAGATTACAATTTTGTGAACAAATCGTGAATTTCATTACTACACAGTCATATTATATGAAACGGATATGTTTTAGTGATGAAGCCAGATTTTTTTTCTGAACGATTCAGCCCATAGACATAATTGCCGGTTTTGGGCAAATCAAAACTCCCATAGGTTAGAAGAATCCCATACCGAACATCCTAAAAGCTTAATTTATTAGCTGGGTTTAATGGAAATAAAAGTATCGGTCCATTTCTCATTGCTGGTTCGTTGAACGGACCAATGTATTTAGAACTTCTTCAACATGCTACTGAAGCTGCTATTGAAGAAGATAATGAATCTTAAGATCCCGTCTGTCATCAGGGTGGAGCGCCAGCCCACTTCTTTTTACTAGTCACGGAATATCATGCCACAGAATTTCCCGGACGCTGGATAGGACGTCGTGGTTCAATTGAGTGGCCACCGCGGTCTCCAGACCTCTCTCCACTCGATTTTTTTCTCGGGTGTCATCACCAAGCTTAGATTAATTAAGACAAAAGAATGCCTTGTCGCAATGACCTAACATCCGAAATGTTGGAAAATGTCAGACACGATTTTGAAAATATATACATACAAGATTTGCGCGTTTAAGTATATTAGATTTAATAATTATTTTTGTGGAAGTAAGAACTCACTTTTGAATTCTTGAATTGGAATGTTATGTGTTCATGGGGGAATAGTGACTATCGAGTTATTATATTGAAGAGGAATATTTGTATGTTTTATTTCTAAAATATTGTCTTTAAAATTTGTTTTTACTTCCAAACAATTAAGTATGTCTGATCCTATTAATTCGTCAAAACTATTTGAAGTATCTGCTATATTGAATTGACACATATGCATATGCATAGTTTGGAGTTTCATTAAAAATAGAAAATCTGGGTGACTCAAAAGCAAGAAATCCAAAATGATTTAACTGTCGTCATTCTTCGAGTAGAATAATGATTTAAAATGCATTTGGTTTGCTCAAAAGCAGGTTTCAACGCCTAAAATTTTTTGGAAATAAAAGCGTGTACTTTATTATTAAATGTTCTGTAACAGCAGCAATTTTGCACCATTTGTATCGATTTTTATGATGAAGTGGAATGATAATATGTAGGTGAGGGTGATGATGAGGAATATGTATAAAATATCAGTGGTATTGGATTCAGGGATTCAACAAGAGATGAAATATTCGGAAGAATGCAATAAATATGAATAGTATTTAACGTTTATTTACACAAATAAACATTTATATTCTTTATAATAAAATACACAGAAAACAAGAAGGGCTGTAGTTTTCTGCATTAAACATCCTCAAAAACATATTGTTAAGATGTTTGTAAATGAATTAACTTTTCTAAAGCAGATACTCTTCAATATTTTTTTTTCTTTAAACTGTTTCTTTAAACTTTCAAACTGTTGTTCGATAAATATTTTTTTATCTTTCTTTCCTCCATTTCTTGTTGTCTCATAATACTGTTTTTCGTATTTAACATATTCCATAGTTGGATTTTTTATTTTATTTTTTATCTTCATACCTTGTCTGGGTAGTGTCTTCATTTGTTCCAAACCTACTTAAGTAGGACGCATTCTCTAAGTCTGTTTCATCAAGTACTAAGGAGATATCAATTGTGTGGGAGCATTTGTACTATTGCATAATTTTCTTCGTAAAAAAAGGGTTTAGAACCTCTGCCACTTTTACTTTTCAAATCTGTTACAGATTTATTGGTCCTTAATAAATTGGCCCACTTTCTTTTGCAAGCTTGGGATGAATACTGTATGATTTTTTTTCAAATTTTAGATATAAATTTACATCCATTTCATGCAATACATCTGGTTTGCAATGCAATCATTATTAAACTCGTTCTTTCGTTGATATTTTTTTATCATACAAGTTACATAAAAATTAGAAAATGAAAATCAATGCACTTACTTCCAACTTCTGGCTCTCAAGTACGTAACTGACCATATCCCAGATAGCTTTTCTTTTTTTGACGTGATACATATTCTGGTAATTAGCATCAACTGTATCTAGTTAGAGTATGATTGTATGACTAAGAAATTCTATCAACTTCCTCAGCAGCCAAGCCAGTAGCGGTGTCACCTCCTTCTGGAAATTCCAGAACATCCACAATAATGACAAGTTTGGAAAACGTTATTTAAAAATAAACAGTAAATTTTTAAGTTTAAAATCTATGTAATTGATTACATAGAGTTTGTGAGACTTCGTTAGTCAACCTATCGACAGTTCTTCTATCATCTTCTTGTACAGAAATGGGCACAAATGCTTGCCTGAGCGTTAAAAAATCTTGATTTTTCTTTTAATAACAAACGTTGAAATGTTCAACACGTAGATGGATCTGAAGATCGATGTTTGAAGAAATAGACATGAAATATAGAACATAAAATCCAAAGCACTATAAGATAAAAGCAAGGGAACAATAAGATAAGAACATTAGTAGATAAAAATAAATATATTGTAAAAAAAGAATCAGCAGAGTAGAAAAAACATAAATATATAAAAATAGAAAGTTTAATATATTAATATTTGGTGAATTAATATCATAGCTGATTGCTTTATGAAATAAAGGAAAAATTCCAATGCTTAAGACTGTGTTGTTCACGATCTAAAAATAATTAATAACAAATTTCCAAAGAAATGCTGTGAAAATGCAATAAGCGTATTTCTGTACATACACAGTATGAATATACAAGTAGAAAGGTTAATATATTAATAATATTTAGTAATTAATTGCTTAGCTGACTGCTTTATGAAACGAATCACAAATGCTTAAGACAATACGTCTTAAGTTGGTCACGAGCTAAGAATAATTAATAACAGTAGTGTTGCCACGAAATAGCTCATCAATTCAGCTGCTAATCGCATGCGCATCTCTTGAAACCCGTTGGGTGTCAAATCGATGTCAGCCAGATGTGGTACGGCCCTAAACAGCTGCGTTTCATCTTAGTGGTAGATCACATGCTGTCATCACATACTGTAAAAAACAAAAGACACAATAATTAACTTCATTTGTTCTTTATGTTTTTAAAACAGTGTTTTTTATATCTGAAACCTGTCTGGTAATTTTCGTTGTAAAAGGTTTTTAGGTTAAGACTAAAACAACTGAATTTATCACTGTACATAAGGGCTATATTGAATAAATTTATTATAAACTTACCTTCTCTCATTCTTTGGAAATCTATGCTCATTCCGGGCACCTTACCAGAAATCGCACAGACAGGCGGCATGTTCACAAATAAAACGTTGATAGCGACTATTGTGAGGAGCGACGTAGTAGCGAAGTAGTCGAAATGGTACTGCTAACGCCATCTCTAGCTGAGAACATTTTTTTTTATTGTAACTATCACGCGAGTTCCATAAGAGTTGGAGCCCCTGGTAAAAATATCAGATCATTTTTGGTGAGCAGATGCAAAAGGAACGAACATTTAACTGAGTCAAGCTTAGTGAACTCAAAATATCTTATATTTGGTGCAAAAGGAAGACTCCTGATATTAGTTCATTCATCCCATCACGCAAAGCACTGAAGATTGCGTTTAATTTGACGTTTAATGACATATTTAATTAGTGATGTTTTTTTAAAAATAAATTGCGATAGTGTTCGTTTTCTATCGAGCTGCGCTAATTAAGCTTTCGGTTATTAAGCTGAGAACTAAAATGCTAAAAATATTAACAACATTTTAAAAGGCGCAGATACAAAGCAAATAAATGATAGCATGAAACAACAAGCTTTTGAGCGTTACAAAAAATAGAAAATTGGAAAAGGCAGGAAAACAAAAATGTTACAGTATTACAGTAATTAATTATTCTGTACATACAACATTTTCTATTTCATGATCACGTTTTAGAATCCATGTTCTAACCTGTTTTATAAATCAATCTAAGTTTTTTTGTATTAAGTAAGTTTATAAAAAGTTTGTGATATTCTGTTTTAACAAGGATATATATAAAATTAGTCCAAGGATGTAATAAATAATGTGTAAGTTTGACCATGGGTACGATCTGGGCATATCACGATCTGTATTCCGAAGATGGAGTTACACCAATAGTAAAAGAATGGATCTAAATGGTTTCAACTTAGTTTAGTTATGTTAGATGTTGAAAAAATTATTCCACAATTACTCCTCTTTGGAGAAGAATACATTTATCTCGTTCAATACTGTCTTTTTATCATTTGAACTGCACCCAAATACAGCACACCTATAAAATTATTTACTCCTATTTTTTTTGCCAAACCTGAACGTTTCGCTATCTTTTCCAGATACGTTCCATAGTTTTTCCGTTGAAGAATATTTTTCGTAGAAATGTTGATGAGAAAGTTACTTTCTTCACATTTCAATAAAAAAAATAGTGTCAGATTGAAACATGCTTATAGAAAATGCTTTGAAAACTGTAATTTTAATTACACAGTAGTTCTCGCAATTTCATTTTCAATTTAAAAATCGCCATCTGCATTTATAACCACCAATTTGTAACCATACTGACACATATTGCCCAACAGACATATACAGGGTGTCCCAGAACTTCGTGTACAAACTTGGAGGGGAGGTATAGAACATCGTTAGGAACCATAATTACATAGGAAAGCATGAGCGGAAATCGATAGGTGGCGCTGTACGTGAGCTCTCAAGGTCGGCACCAGTATCGCTGCCACCGGAACATCTCAATCAACTGCAGGGCGAAGCCTTACATCCCTTTAATCTTCAGAAGCAACGTTTTCACGTGAAGGGGTGTTCAACGCGCACATGTGGGCCTTAGACAACCAACACGGAACCCAACAACGCTTTACTGTGGCCTTACTACGACTTTGTGTCTCTTTATCACATGAGGGTGACTTTTCCGCCCATGCTTCCCTATGT
>JAWQRJ010004948.1:0-10633 GCA_033557515.1 Diorygopyx duplodentatus
AGGGTAGTTTCATTGGGGTTGTTTAGGTTATCAAAGTGGAAGAGGTGAAGGCGGCCGCGTGCAGGAGACCGCAAGTGAAACAGTTCCACGATTCAAAGATTAGGTTCCCGTTGCCGAAACGTATACAGCAACGGAAGACGATGAACAGGTTCTCGGTGCGCAGACCGAGAACATACTTCCTTTAATTTTATTATTATAGGACATGAAAAATAAAATCTTTATTTAAGAAGTTTTACTGAACTTTATTTTGTTATGGGATTTTGTTAAAAGTCAAAAAACTCATGTTTTTATGAGCATTGCGAAATAATAGATTGCTGTATTGAGAGCCTTTAACGAATTAATGGGGGTTTAAATCTCGGGTGGTCCTATGAAGAAAATGCAATATTTTAGTTTTATAAGCCTATATTTAAATTATCGACACATAAGATTTCTAATACAATTTCTACCCGTTACTGAAAATTATTTAGTCGCCTTTGATGGTCTCCAAGTAATCAGCAGCTTCTTTAGATATTCTGTGGTATTTCGCCAGAACAGGTCTATAATAGTAAGCTTGATAGTCGTTTCTTTCAGCCATATAAGCCTTCACTTGTTTTTCTAACTTCCTGCATAAAAAAAGGTTGAAAACATCGAATGTACAAAATTAGAATAATACGAACAAACCTTATTTTTGCTTTCTCGTCTTCTTCGAAGATGTGATGCAAATACTTTTCATAATCCTCTTGTGGAGAACTTATTACGTACCGTGCCAAAAACCGTGTTATAGGATTCTATAAACGTAATAATAAAATGTAAAAATTTGACATCTACAGTTCAGTGTTTAATGATCGAAAAAAGAAACAATGGAAGTGTCAATTTAATTTTAAATAACTTAAGTTATTTAAAGTTTAGTTGAAGTTGAACTGCGAAACGGGATAAGGGGCACACCTCCGAGAGGCTAACTCGGGCGGGCACCTTTCCGCTCGGACCGCAGGGACGCGAAATAGAACGAGCAACAAAAGTGACACGGATTAAGAATAAAGAAAAATAGGCAAAGACAGATAAACAGCACACAGCGCCATCTACGAGGCAAAACCCCAAGCAGTAACATTATGTCGATAACTGGAACCGAGGAGAAATGAGCGCGGACGGCAAGCGTAAGAAGCATTACAGAGCTCTATAAGAGAAAAATAGAAGAGGGACAGAGAGCAGAAGCGACGGTATTTGAAAAGAGTGTAATTTATTTAAAAGAAAGTGGGTGTAGTCTAATTAATCGCCATCTTGAATTAAGTTTAAGTTTTAATTGCTTAAAACAACAATAGAAAATCTATAAAATTCTTACAAAACCTTTATTACGAAAAGAGAAGTTCCGATTCCACACAATAGGTGGTTATGACACGCCGTTTAGCATTTGTTTTTTTGATTCGCTAGTTTTGACAGTTTTGGCGTACAATAACTTTATTATTAATTTATTTGAAATAAAATTAACTCGCCAGCGACAATTGGCCGGTCCGATTTGATTGTGCACTTTGAAACTCAATTCAACTGTCACGCGACCGTTATTTCCGATGACAGTGCTTGTCGAGTCGTTTTTAGGTTAAGACGACACTGCATACATGAAATGGACCTTAAAGAAGCCCTTCTGCAGACGGTCAGTTGTATGCTTAGTGCAGATAACGATGTGCGAAGACTGGCAGAGGAAAGACAAAAAGCATTAGAAGTTACAGATGGTAAATAATGAATTATTAGTATTAAATTAGTAAAACACTTAACCGCACTTATCGTAACTTATTTAATTGTTTATTTGGAAGATATAGTTCCCTTAGATCAAAATAAGTCTCTTTTCCTGTACTTGTTATTTATTATTATGTTAGTATGTAATTGTCAATTTTTTTTTATTTGTCATGCAGATTGTGTACTACACATGAAGTCATTTTTATTGTGATAAGGTGCAAATGCACAGGTGTTAAAATAATTAATTAATTTTTAGATTACAGCTTACATTTAGCAGAGATATTATTGACGACCGATGAAGCATTAGACGAACGTCAAATGGCCAGCGTACTGTTAACGAAGTACATAAAAACGCATTGGCGGCAGGGTGACCCTTGTTTTATAGAACCCGTGGTCGGAGATACGATAAAAAAAAAGTTGCGGTCCGTGTTGCCTTCCGGTCTATCGGACGAGGTCCCGAAAGTACAAAATGCGGTAGCGTGCGCGTTGGCCATGATCGCCGTTTATGACTTTCCTAACGTATGGACAGACATGGTGGGCATGCTAACTTGTAAGTTGTCGTCTCAAACGCCAAACGAAATCGTCGGTGGACTTCATTTTTTAAACGAATTCACAAAAGTCGGTTGTAAAGCCCAACTTGTACTGTTAACCCCAAACATTTACGAGTATTTATATAAAGTTTGCCAAAACGATATGGTAATTTTAAGACGCTTTTATCTTCATTACAATTTTAACTAGAGGAAGTAGAGTAAATAAAATGTGAAATAGTAATGAAGATATAGAAACGCTTAACGTGCAGCTGATTTAAAATTTCGTCTTTTAGTGTATAACTTCGAATCGTTCGCTAGCCATCTCGATTACGTCAATGTTAATACACACGGATTACACGAATAATCGATGCCACGAAGAGGCTACGTTAAACGCCATAGAATATTTTTGCGAGTTACTTATAACGATTCTGTACGAACCGTTTAGCGACAAGGTCGATTACTGCTTAAAAGCCGAAATATACAGATTTTTATTCAACGTTTACTTATACCTCCCGAACATGGTTAAGAAAACGATTCATCGCTTGATCCCCGTTACGTGGGAAATATTAAACAAATGCCAATCGGTGTACACTGCGGCTGTTATGGATCCGAA
The DNA here is from genome assembly GCA_033557515.1 of Diorygopyx duplodentatus. Taxonomy (NCBI): domain Eukaryota; kingdom Metazoa; phylum Arthropoda; class Insecta; order Coleoptera; family Scarabaeidae; genus Diorygopyx; species Diorygopyx duplodentatus. Next base: position 2,854 of record JAWQRJ010004948.1, read on the forward strand.
CGCCTTAGATTTTTCTGGACACCACGGTGATTTACTAGACCTTATATGTAATTCGTTACGAATATTTCAAACGGCTGTTTTACAAGTGGATACAGGAAGAGAATTTATTTATAAAAACCTTCCCGAAGTACTTTGTAAATTTATTGTGTTTATGAGCGTTACGATCGAACAGGAAATGCAATGGTTTGATGATGAAGAAACTTTTTATAACGATCATTCAGGAGATTCTATCGAGAATAATATAAGGTTATACGTAAGGAAGATTTTTACTGTAAGTTTTTTTCAATTTTTTTTTTAGTTATATTAAATTACTTTTTTCGTAGACATTAATTTTTACAGTACCTGAAAACCATTTAGTACCAGCAGTTGATATTTTAATAGCTAGAGTTTTAGAGGAGAGTTGCGCTAAAATAGAAAACGTAAATTATTGGGTTCGTACGCAAGAAAGCCTAATGTACATGATACAAACGATATACGAAATCTATACTAAAGATGAGAGAAACCCTATAGGTATTAATATAAAACCGCAATTAGGCATGTGGACCAATTTATTGGAGACTAATTACGCTAGGGATCACGTATTTTTTTATGTACGTATTGTCCTACTAGGAGGCACTTTATCCAAGCATTTAGAACGCGAAGCTTTGATCTCACATGTTAACGTCATATTAAATAGTTTACGGACGAACAATAACGTCGTCAGAATGGCTGGACTAATGTAAGTAACACAAATAAGGGAATAATATATTACATATATGTTTTATAAATTATTTTAGCGCACTTGAAAAACATTGTCAAGAAGTGAAGCACAGCCAACGCTACGTTCAAGAATTTACGCAAAACCTGAAAAATATTGCAGAATGTGTTGTAAACGCTCAAGATTTATCACCTAGGTTATGTTATATAATGTTGAAATGTATCCACGCTTTAATAGAGGTGAGAGAAGTTTTTAAAAACATCACTTTTATCGGTTGATTCTGTTGTTTGTTTTTTTTTGTTTTTAGTTTGACAGCACTTCTGTACCAGACTTGTTAGAGAAAATAGTTCCGTTATTACGGAACTTTTTCTGGAAGAACCTATCGTTCCCCGGTTTTAGCGAATTATACTTCAAAACCATATCGGAACTGAGCAAAAACAACCTGTGTATAGGTTATATGCAAGACATCATGTTCCCGGAAATTATAAAAGTCATCATCGGCGAACCCGATAAATGTATCGACGTAGAGTATCAAAACGTAGCATTGCACGTAATTAAAACTATAATTGAACACGCACCGGTTCCTATTAACCAGGGATTGATCGAAGAGAGCTTTAACTGTATGTACAGGATCATTCTAACTTCAAACGAATGTCTCGCTATATCGGTATGTTATTCTTTTTTTTATGAATTTTGTTAATTAGTATGTGGTACAACTGAAATCATGCAACTTTTACTTGAAACTTAACTTTTTCTTACCTAAAATGATTAGAAATAGGAGAAGTGATGACCCCAGGCGGACGGACGGACGGACATACAGATAGACGGATGGACAGCTGGACGGACGGACAGACGGACAGACCAAAGCCCAAAAATGGTATCATTAGTTTTAGAATACCCTATTTCGCGAAGGTATATCAAAATCTCAATATAAATAAACATTCGTTACAGATTTTTACTTTTTCTTACATAAAGGTATAAAGAGAAAATATTGCATTCGATCCAAAATTTTGATGGTGAGGTTTTGATATATTATTTGAAACTTTTTTTTACCTAAAATGATTAGAAATCGGAGAAGTGTTGACCCCAGACGGACGGACGGACGGACATACAGATAGACGGACGGACAGATGAACGAACAGACGGACGGACAGACCAAAGGCCAAAAATGGTACCATTAGTTTTAGAATATCCTATTTCGCGAAGGTATATCAAAATCTCACCATCAAAATTTTTGATTGAATGCATTACTTTCCCTTTATGAGAGAAAGTAAAAATGGAACTAAACTTCAAGAATTAATATGCCCTGTTTGATGCACCTTTATTTTTGTATATGTTGTAATTATCCTATAATCAAGCTCTGCAAATAACATACTGAATAAATATTCGTGGATAAATATAAATAAACATTCGTTACAGATTTTTACTTTTTCTTATATAAAGGTATGAAGAGAAAATATTGCATTCGATCCAAAATTTTGATGGTGAGGTTTTGATATATTATTTGAAACTTTTTTTACCTAAAATGATTAGAAATAGGAGAAGTGTTGACCCCAGGCGGACGGACGGACATACAGATAGACGGACGGACAGATGAACGAACAGACGGACGGACGGACGGACAGACCAAAGGCCAAAAATGGTACCATTAGTTTTAGAATACCCTATTTCGCGAAGGTATATCAAAATCTCACCATCAAAATTTTGGATTGAATGCATTACTTTCCCTTTATGAGAGAAAGTAAAAATGGAACTAAACTTCAAGAATTAATATTCCCTGTTTGATACACCTTTATTTTTGTATATGTTGTAATTATCCTATAATCAAGCTCTGCAAATAACATACTGAATAAATATTCCTTACAGATTTTTACTTTCTCTTACATAAAAGTAGGAAGAGAAAATATTGCATTCAATCCAAAATTATAAATTAATTTATGAAAGTAATCAAAGGAACTAAGATATACTTTAACTATAATTTTTACATTCTCTTACCTAACGGTATAAAAAGAAAGTATAGCATTCAATCCAAAATTTTAATGGTGAGATTTTGATATATCTTGGCAAATTAAGTTATTCTAAGACTAATAAAACTATTTTGGGCAATTGGTCTGTCCGTCCGTCTGTCGGTTCGTCCGTCCGTCCGTCCGTCCGTCCGCCTGTCTGTCTGTGCATCCGTCCGCCTGTCTGTGGCCAACACTTATTTCTAATCACTTCAACAGAAAATTTGAAATGAATGCATGCTATAAAACTTTTTTAAACATCACAAAAACCAAACATCTATTTTTTTTTATTTATCAGTATGAGTGTTCGCACATTTTAGTAATACCACGCATAATTTTTATAGATAAAATGAAAGTGAAATTGGTCTATGAATAAAGCAGGAAATAGTATGACATATAGTTAAAAATAACTTATAGATAAGATTAAAAAAAATTGTTAAAACCATTTTTGCATATATGCTTTAACATTACGCGTTAACGCTGCATATAAAGTGATGTGGTTATCGTTCGTACTTTTAAAATCAGTATTCGATACAGATATTTTGAAATCTTTTGAAAATTAATTAAATTCTGGGAGCAAATTCATTAACTGCGTTGAATATTTTAGAAGGAATAGTTACTTTAAATAATTTAGGTTAGGCCTTCTTTTACTGTATCTAATTTTTATTTTAGTGTGCTACATTTTGTATAAGTTACTGTATAGCAAAAGCGCCAAATCAAGTATGTGCAATACGTAGCGGATCTGGAAAGACCGGTTTAGATTTCGTTATGGACGTAATAAAGCATATCTTGGATCCGGGAATGTCGAATATCGTGTGTAAAGCTGCAGGACGTGTTTGTTTGGCAACCTTGAAATATTTAACCAACGCTTTGACGCCTCAACATTTCGACTGTATAATCAAATCGACGTTAACCCGAATGAACTACATCAAAGACGATTTCAATGACGGATTGTTAATTATTTTCGTTTACTTATTCCACGTGCATACCGACACGTTGGTTAACACTTTAAGCATTATTCCAGGTCCGAACGGCGATAGCGCGTTGGCGTATATTTTACATCGTTGGATTAAAACGAACGGGTTGTTTTTAATTAAATACGAACACAGGTTGAGGTAAGCTTAGGATACCGTTTCTGTACCGTTTCCCTACTAATTTCCGTTTTAGTTTATTCGCACTTTCCCGCGTAATGGAATACGCACTACAACACAACGACCACCAGTTGTTTAATTTCACAATTTCACACAAAAAAGTTTTCAAAGGATTTTTTCCGGAACCGGTGGACGTACCGTTGTTAGCGAAAATTTTAGAAATTTTATCTTTGTACATCACACGTCTTCCCGAAGATGAACTGTCACGATCTCGCAACGATAACAACGACGAGACTAACGCACTTGAAGATGATTATATTGTATTGGATGAAGACGACGAGGTATATAAAATTTATTTATTCGTTTCTCGTTTACTTTCTTCATATTTTCATTTGGCTAACTTAATATTAACGTAAGTAATGGTTTTTTTGTGATTATTTCTTTATTGTTGAAGATATATTTTTTTAACAACTAGATGCAAAGAACAATATATATTTGGTTAATAGAGCTAGGGTGTCGCTTATATAGCAATTTCTTATCTGCTCCTATTGCATTATCCAAGTCTGGCCACCTGCAAGTGTTATTTTATATTGCGCAATGTTGAACAGCTGTGATTCATTAATAGCTGCTTTTATTATGTTAATGTCACACGTGTGACATTGTTTTTTAAAAATTTTGTTTTTTTACAGTTTATTGTAGATGGTGATTCATTCATATTAGATCCAAGTTTCGATGCATCCTTGGACAATATGATATTTGAAGATTATATTACTTTTGATAGGGTGGAGGGTTATATCATAGATTTCCTAAGGACCGTGTCACAAACGCCAACATACCATTCGCTTCTAAAGTTTCTAAATGATAATGAAAAAATGGTCTTGCGCCGTGCTGGCATCAACGTTACCCAATAAGAAAAAAATCGTAGTACAAAATATAAAACTAAACTAGGTTACTTACGCTTACAGGGAGTTTGTTTATATACCAAATATAGCCGTCATATTTATCTTTGACCAGATTTAAGTTTGAAAATATTTTTACCGTTTATAGGTTATGTGTCAACATTCTATCTCCTATAGAGGTTATGTTATGGAGGTTATGTTGCGTATATAAATAAACTCAGTGTATTAGTAGCCGATATACACATCAATTGTGATTTCATTAGGAGAATAGATAATAAGTAAGTAATTAATTGGAAAATCTACATTTTGTTTTGTAACTTTTAGACACAAATCATTTTACAAATAACTGTGATAATTAGACTTTTTATAGAATTTGTTTTTATTTATTCCAGTTTAATTTCTTAAATCGTGTCATTTAGAAAGAATTCTAACAAGGTTTTTTTTTTTAATAAATAACTTAGCGGCATGTAACATAAGACTGAAGTTACAATAAAATGAAAATTCTCTTTTAAATTTCTAATATGTCATTCATTGTACCTTAAGCTAGGTTTAGTTAAACACAAACAATTCTCATTAAAACTACTTACCTTATCGATAATACCATATTTTCGTGGCAAGATCCCCTTTATTTTGATAAGAATCGTGGCATTGTACTTTTTAATTTTTCTTTTTTGCGAAACAAATATTTTTATATCTAATATTGAAACTGTAACGATTACGTGTAAAACTTTAATTTAAATATATTTGTACATTAAAGAGTTAACATGTAAATTTTTATACATATTGCAAAATAAATTTTGAAAAAATTAGCATTCAATGTTCTTTTTTCTCTCTCTTCTTGCGTTTTTTCTTCTTATCTGATTGGTGTACCTCTTGCTTCTTCGCTAAACAATGGCGGCAATACCAGTTTTCGTTGTCATCTGGTGGGACTTGAATTCCAACGCATACCCTACAATTAAACTTATTAAGTACTTTTTTTTCTTTTATCAATTTTAAGGTTATGAATAGAAAAAGGTATTAAACAAGGAGAATAATTAACTGCTACCTTATAATTATTAACACCTTTTAATTAGTACTGTATTGTTACTAATATTGTCTACTGTTGTGAGTACCTTACTTGCATCAGTTATACAAATTACTGCGACTCATTTGTTTAGGCCTTACGTTCTGGTGCTTACACAGAAGATGACAAAAAAAACTTCTCGGTTCATATATAAACAACAGGTAGGTGTATAACATTTGCTTTTCTAAACAAAAAATCGAAAACTATGTGAAAACGTTAAATGTATGTTACGCGTACCACCTGTTATCGCGGTTGATAATGATGTTGAGAGCAAAAGTGTGTGTATAACCACGTTTTCTTTCTTTTCTTCGTATTCTATTAAAGTTTGGGTTAATAAAAGGTAAGTAATACTTTTTAATTATTATTGAGATATGAAAGTAATGTAACAAAAATGTATTAACTTTTTTTTTTGAATTTATCGAGTTTTAAAATATGTCGTCATGAAAAAATAAATAAGTGGACAAAAATGATAATGCAACACTTGGTTACCATTGTACTAATTTATTTTTATGGATCATCAAAAATATTACTGGAAATTGGGGCAAGGCGCATATAGTCATACAAATATATATTATCAAAGAACATATTTTTTATTGATTCGAAAATAACCAATGTTCGATGATGCTTTCATACTTTTTACATATAAGAATAATAATAATGACTTTATTTATACATAACATAAAAATAACAAAATACATGTTTTTTATATATGGCAGGGTACAAAATGGCGAAGTTCAGAGTTAATAATTCACTCTGAACTTATAAGTAAGAACAAATAAGTTGTATTCAGGTTAAATGCTTTCAAAAAATATAAAGATTTGCATAACTCACTCTTTCTATGTTAAAAATTTAAATATTTTATAAAAATATATAACAAAAAATATCTATAGTATTTCTTTATGTCACAAAGACCGCAATTATATGACTGTAGAAAAATATTATATTTATATCACGTACCGTAAAAGTGGGAGAAGTTAAATATATGGGACAATCAATTTCAGGACAAGGGCTTTAAGGACCTAACAACTAACCTTCCAACAAATGGCGAGAAGGCACATTAAGTCAATAGGCCTAGTGTAGGACTAAACTATTAGTTTACTCGAGTAAACTATGAGTTTACTCAAGTAAACTAATAAAGTATTAAATACAATAATGATACGTAAAAAAATCAATTCTCTTCTGAATGTAGTCCATACAATTCCTCCATCAGATTTGTTAGGGTGACTTTTTTAAAAATCAATAGTCATGCACAGATATTTTATTACAGATTGTTTAGGTCTAGAGATAAGTGTCTTATTTTCCTTGCCTTAACACCTTGTTTCATTAATCGTTAAACGATTTATTTTTCCTAAAATAATGATTCCTCCTAAGAGTCATGCATAGAATAAAATTTAACCTACCAATGGTACCATGCATCGCAATCGTCGCAGCCTATCATCGGACTGCCGTCGTCTTGTTTTCCACAAGCAGGACATATCCACACTTCATTGCCTTCAGCATCCTAAACAAAACGAACGGATTAAAAACGGTTCGAAATTAAACCGAACGAACGCATTCATCTCAAACCTGACCAAAAAAATAAAAACCAAAAAAATATTTATTTTTTGAAATGATGTGATGACCTTAAGATCTGAGTTTCACCAATTTCTTATTGTTAGTACTTACTTTAATCGGAACCTGCTGCTGCGGTGGAGACGGTACTTGCTGTTTGTGTGCTTTTACCGTTTTCTGTTTAACCGGATGAATTCTTGGCCTACCTGGACCTTGATGTTTTACCGGTGTTGTCATCGCAACGGGCTCTTCCATTACTTCTTCCTCTACTTACAAACTTACGTCTTAGAGAATTATTGGTACTTGAAATGTTGTTGGCTATTATTTTTATTTTTTACCATACAGTTTGTAAAATTATACTAATAAGTAATGTCCCTTATGTCACCTTACGTTTACATCTTACACGACTTTCTCTTACCTTGTTAAAATTTTGATAGTGTTCTTCTTATAAATTTATGAAAGATATGTGATAGGTG
>JAWQRJ010004949.1:0-10632 GCA_033557515.1 Diorygopyx duplodentatus
TTTTTTCTCTATTACCTATAGATCCAAAAATTCAATTTAAGAAAATTCAAAGTTTATAAAAATTCCTACTTTTAATTTTTCTGCATTGCATACAAATTTAAAATTCAATTTAAAGATTTCAGATTTTAAAAAACACAAAATAATTCAAAATTTCAATAAGAAATAATTTAAATATTTCTCAATTACCCACAAATCGAAAAATTCAATTAAGAAAATTCAAAGTTTATAAAAATTCCTACTTTTAATTTTTGTGCATTGCATACAAATTCAAAATTCAATTGAAAGATTTCAGATTTACAAAAACAAAATCAAAATTTCAATAAGAAAGTTTCGGATGAAAATAACACAGTATTAGAAGAAAATGATCAATTGTTAGTAAATAATAATATTTGTAACATTTTAGGAGAATAATGTAGCAAATTTGAAGATAACGAGATTATTTAATAAACATAACCTCTCATTTATTTGTTAAGTTATACATATACACGGTATACTCTAATGACGTAGTGAATTACATATAATTTACGATACTCCATAATATTAAAAAGTAATACTTATTTTCGTTTTGTAAAGAACGCACTGAATATAACAAAAATTGGGACTTAATAAGTAAAGCTAAGGTTTTAAAGATTAGTTAAGACAAGTTTTGACAAGAACGCAAGATAGAAAAACTGTTACCAATGTTATCCGATAAACGAAGATCTAATATCAAATAGAAAAATCAGTGGCCTTTTTACTGTAATAAACCTAAAAACTTATCATGCGGGACACATTGTCCGATGCGGGACACTATGGGGCACAGTTTTTAATATGGGACAAACAATTCAAATGTGGGACAGTCCCACCTAATGTGGGACGTCTGGTCACTTTAATGTAATACCAAATCTAGAGTGCTTTGAAACAGCCAAATCAATGTAAAACTATAGTCTATTTGACAGTTAGACTCACTCTGTGTACATGTATCATTATTGTTATTAAAATAAGTTAGTTTTTGTTCTAAAATGTCGCGATTAGGATTCTCTAACGAAGATTTCTTAAATTTACTAATCGTTTATGGAGAATGTAACAGAATAATTGAAGGCTCGTGTCGTGTATATTCTGAAAGATATCCAGATCGTCCAAATCCAACCAAAGGCATATTGCGTAGGCTTCTAAGAAATTGCACGGAATAGGGTTCGTTTTTGCCAAAAGTTTCAAAAAACAAGCCATTACTTGATGACGATGATACAGAAATTTTGGTCTTGGCATACTTCACTGCATATCGCAATAATTCACTTGGCATACTTTACCAAGGATGTGATATGAACTGAGGAGGCAAAATTTTGTAGAAATGGGGTTTATAACAGGCATAATAGTCATTTTTGGGCTTCAGAAAATCCCAAAAAGTTGTTTGAAAATGCAATTTCCAAGATTCTTCATATTGGGAAATGTTGTGGGAGAAGCACTGCAACATCTTCCAGAAGAAGAGATTGACAGTGCGTTTTATCAAATGGATGGTGCTCCTCCCCATAGGACAATGGCCGTTTCATCTGTATTAGATCATATGTTTGAAGATGGATCGCTAATAATGGTCCATACAAATACCCACCTCGTTTGCCTGATTTAACACCTTTTGACTTTTGATTTTTAATGTTTGGGGATACATTAAAAATAAGGTATATGCAGATACAATACAATGCAGAATAAAAATTTCTTGTCCAAAAATTTCCATATTTTTGTCCAACCCCTGTAGATGCCGAGGCATTATACCACCTAAAATTCCATTTCAAACGATAAATATGTCACCTCACTGAACAGTTTGTAGTAAATGTTAAAGAAAAATAACTGTATATGCAAAGTTATTATAATAATTGCCAGTCATTGGCAGTTACTGTTATTATATATCATATTTTTACTGATGATACTGATGATTTAAATAGTGTTGTTTAAATGTTTGTTGCTGAGCATCCCCATATAAAAAAACAGATTTTGGGAGAAAATGTTGTAAAATAGAACAACGTTGCTAAAAGTTTTACGTTATGGTAACACATTATTGTTTTGGATACTTATTTAAATAACACAAATACAAGGTAATACAATAACAAGATGTTCAACCGGTTTTCAGGAATCAGTTGATCAGACAAGAGCAGATTTGTTTTTATTCATTTGTTTTTATTTCATGTTGGCGTCAACATAAATAAATGTTGACAAAGATCTACATTCAATGTAATAAATGTCATACAGCATGTTGTAGATTAAGACGGTGTCTTAATCCAAACTGTTTTGTCTTCGATACTTGATAGATAACCTAACCGTATTTTGTCTAAGCCAGCTGCATAACTTTACTATAGATAGTACCGTATAATATTATGCTCCTGATAATACCGTGTAACATTACGTGGAAGTATGCTCAAAACAGTAGGCCCCCTTAGATCCGGGATATGGAGGGTGAACCAGTACTAGTTAACAGAACCCGTCCATCGAGAAGGGAGCTTCGTGCCCAGAAGGGAGCTCCGTGTCCAGAAGGGTAAGGTATCTTGCATAAGTCGAGAAGGGTGTCTGAGAAAACTGTCTGCGATACTGGTTTCTATAGTGATATTTTAAAATTGCATAAAGTTGATAGAACAGGAAATTGCTGCTTATTTGAAATACCAAAGCTATAGCAAATTGTATTTCATTGGGTTCCAATCTCATTTTTGGCATCTCTATGGGTACCTCCCAATGGGATTCCAAAGCTTCTCCATGATTTTTCACCCTTGCAGCAAATACTTACCAGCTCAGGATTTGACCAAGATTTTTTTTATCTGAAGGCATCATAAGACATTCCTTCCTTAGGAAGGCTGTATTTCACATACCTTTAATGCCATTTGGTACTTATGGGAATTTGAAGATCAGCATCAATTAATGACCAACCACGTAAGTATGAGAAAGACTTCTTGGGCAGTATTTTGAGATGTAGTAAGGGTGCGAAAGTGGGACACACCGCCCTGCTACGATATTGTATGATTCGTCATAGAGGCCAATTACAACGCACCACGCGAACAAATAAATACGGCTGGAAGAAACGGATCGAAGTGAGGAATGTTTCTGCGATGGTGTTCTGAGTCGGGCTTTGGTGTGCGTGCACTCGGTGCGGTCCACAACTTCACCGTGGCAGCAGAAGAAAAAGGTCGACCGTCTGGATGAGCCATAGCCGGTCTGTTCCCTCTTCCCGCCGGGGCCCCGCACCCTCTTCTTCACCGCATTCTACAGGTCCCCGGCCTTGCACGGAGTCGTGGGAATCTCCCCACCACGCACCGCCCCATGACAGACAGTCAGCTGTTTCACACATTCAAGAGAACGAACGGCGCGCCCGCGGCCCCCCTCGTCCCGCGCGGTCTCGGGCGCCCCGCCGCCCTGCACCCCCTCCCGCGCCCCGGCGCCCCCTCCCAGAACGGCGCGGCTCTCATTGATAAATATATTTTAAGAAGAGGCCGAGAGCGCGGGGGCCACCTCCTCATCTCGCCGCACCGAGACAGACGACTGCTGCTTCCGCCGATGTCCTTTATTTGTCGCCCTAGATTATTGTTACCTTGTAAATCGTATCGGCACCTCGCGATCAGATCGGATGTCGAACTATGGTAAATTTGCTAATTAATCGTTTTAACCGCAAGTTTCTCCACGAAAGGTAATCTCGATTGAATCGCTTCGTCCTGAAAAGTGTTGTGGTTTTATCGTCTTGGAAGCTTTGGTTGTCCAACGAAGATATCTCGTCTTCATTGGACAATCAAAGCTTAAACCAATGTAATGGGCTGAAATATAAAGCCACAGGTCGTTATCCCATACGTGGTAATGCATACTAAGGATGCCATAACCAAACAAATGTGAAATAAAAACCAGATTTTTGCTTAGTTCCATCTGTACCATTAAAGATCACATTTTTTTGGCAAAAGATTTTGTCCAAAAACAAGGTAACGAACAATCAGTAAGGTATTACCCAGTTTGCCTTACCAACCGAACCTCACAGCAACTGCTCTACAGTTTTTCAAACTGTACAGCAAAAAACCTAAGTTCTTCAATGGCAGCACAAAACCAAAAGGGTTCTTGGCTTCTGCTTCCAATGAAGACTAGATGTCTGCATTGGGAAATCAAAACTTAAATCTGTGCAAAAGGAAGGAATCTAAAGTGGCAGTCCGTTTTCCAAACCTGGAAATGCTTCCTAAAGGTGCTACAACCAACCAAAAACAGGTTTTTGTTTAGCTCCTTCTGTACCATTGGAGATCACCAATAACTATTAGTAGTTTAATAGTTTGAAAGCTAAATCGCACTTGCTTTCGTAGTTTACCATCAACTATCTCGTTTTTGATCTTTTAGAAGTTGATCTTAAAGAAACCTGTAAAAACGTCAAACTCTTTAGAAAGGCATTTTAACAGTATTAGTTTACCGGCTGCGTTGCTTCCCTGCTCTCTTTGTTGTGTCCCTTTTGTGCCTTTGTGTTCCTTATTGAACCTGTCTTCTCCCTTGGGTAAAGCCTAAAACAAACTGTGTTAATTGGGTATTTCCCCGTTCGTTCTTTCTGTAACGTTCAATCGGTGTGAAGAGGGGAATTTGAAAATGGCATATTTGAAAAGACATATTATTACAAATTACTCATTAAGTAAATATTGTCGTTTGAGATTCCCTTCCCATTTTCTTACACTACCAAATAACCAACAAGTATTTTGATAGCTGTCTTAATTAATCCTATGAGAAATGGTGGTTCGTTTATAGGCTAACACACCACAATTATTTCCACAAACATTGGAACTTGCTCCATCAATGTAGGCCAGGCAACCAGTTGAATGACAACTTTCTATGACTGAATGAACCACTCCACTATCCGTCCCATTCTGGACTTAAGTAACGGGCCGTTTATCCTATGCTGACTATTAGGTGCATTAGGTTTACCTGCTCTCTCACTTAGCAGAAGCCAAGAAGCGTTCACTCTCGCCGCCGATTTGTTGCATGCCAGTTTTCTAGAAAAGTATGCAGTTGAACTGACAGGTCTATAATCTGGTATTAACTAAGTGGATATTACGTTGTCGTATAATCATTTGTTTCGTCCTTTTTTCTTCTTGTGCCAACACCGGTTAATTGTTTTGTCACAGCCGATTAGATTAGACATAGCGAAGTGATAAATATGTCGACGTGTATCTTGTGCCAAGAAAATAATAATGGTGTTGACCGTACCCTCAAACCGCATGTAAAGAAGGCATTTATTTAATTAATTAGATTGCATCACCAAGTATTATTCCAGCCCTCGTTGCCTCCACTTGGTAATGGTCACCGCTATGTCATTTAAAACCGCTCGCCTAACGTATACAGCCTGACTTATTATCAACTTAAACCACATCCCTCCGCATATACGCTTCCTATTTCAGAAGTTTCCTTTGGCCGATTAGATTGGCGATAGCACGATATTATGCTACATTAGAGCATTAAATTTACAGCTGAGACGTTGCAGTTAAAAAATGAGATTATTAAGCTTAAAGTGACGTGAAGAAACTTAAAAAGTAATGGTTCAAGTTAGGAAAAGCGTTGTCAACTTGTAACAACATTACCGTTCGAAAAAATTAGAAAAGGACCTGAAAGTGTTTGGCTATCAATCATTAAGTACATGTAATCAATCATTTGATATTATTGACTTGTTTTGTGGGAACTATAAGATTAAGTTTCACTCTAAACTATGTTGACTTTCTTTACTAAGCTAATATGAAGTGCAACAAATTTTAAGTTCTAAAAGCAGATATTTTTAGATATATTTAAAACAACACAAGAATGCTGTAAGAATTTCTTTTGTTCGAAGAACTGGATTTTCATTTTTAAGTTGATATATTAAAAGACACTACCTCAAGATAACCGCGCATTTGGCGACGGGCATCCGATGGACCGAATGCATTCAATGGATTTGAATCTTTCCGTTTAATTATACATAGAAGTACGATAATGCGAATTTCGATTATAATTACGACGCGAATTACCTACCAGCGTCAATTTGAAAATGTAATAATCAACCGGGTATTTAATTTTTTCTTAGTTTTAAGTCTTGTTGCCACAATTCTCATTTCATACAACCTTGGGGTGAAATACGGCCATTATATCAAGCACATTCAGAAATATAAGATATCGACGTAGAGGCATCTATAATATAAGATAAGAAAGAGGACGTTCATCTTCACCAAATACAAGTTAACCATCTTAAATAAATAAAACGACCAATAGAATGGGATAAAAATAGAAGTTGCAAATATACCTCGCTTTGGATGTATACGGTCGTGTATAACGACCATGGCGGCGTCTATCCGTTGTTATAGTTGTTAGGAGAGGTCGGAACTTCCAGGAAGGCCCTCCTCGGTATGTCGAGCCTTTGCAAGCAGGCCAAACGAAGCTAACGCCGGGATCTGTTTGGCCCCAGCACCACCTATTTCGGTGATTTATCGTGAGCCCGCGGAATTGAGATCAGCCCAAAATTCCTTTAATCTTTAGTTAATAGCCCTGGTATATCCAATAATTGAGTATAAATATAGAGAGAAGTCTTTTACCACAATCTGTGCTGACCTTCAACTTGAGTATATTTTCGTACCACCATTTTCTAGAATTCATTATTGCTGTTGGGGTAACCCAACATAATGCCAAAGAAACGGTATAAAAATTCCTCAGCAGTCGGCACCGCTTTATATGTTGGTTATTGCCATGTTCGAATGAAGGAGTTGGTGACATCGTACATCCGGTCTGAACCGCCGCCTTCTGCCCGCTTTTTTTCTACTATTTTGGGCCGCCTGACACGTCTTCGACCTCCTGGGCATTTTATATTTAAACGGTCCCCCTAAGGTCAACGTTACTAAATTGCAAAATTAGTGCGTTCTCGCTCAAATAATGCCAGCGCGGTGGTGCCCTCTGCAAGAGACCGTAATTGCGTGGACGCAAACAAATTATAAAATGTAAGAATCCACCATGAAGACGTAGAATCCATTTACGATCTTAGAGAGTTTTTTCCTCAAGTGTTCAATTACCCACTATATTCTACAACTTATGTAATAACCCTACAATAAAACTCAGATTTTGTAAAATGAAATCTTATAGGATATAGATCTAAAGCTGAATGATGTTTTAGACTCATCAGAGATTAGTAGATGTAGCCATTAACCCGTGACTAGAGTTTTACTTCAGTAATCGCTGGTTCCACACAGTACTGTTCAAACGCTTGTACGCACACCTGTTGTTAGGAGGTAACTATTTTTGCATATTTTACACAATGTCTTACCTATACAAGGGTCGTACCGAAACTAACGCAACGCTGGCCATAAACGCAACACTAGCCAGCGTTGGGTTAGTTTGGGTACATTAAATGTTCACCTCTGCGAAATCAAATTCATGTTGTTCCTGGTTGATCCTTAGTTTCAACGTTTGTGATGTGCACACTCTGTAAACTTTCGTGCAGTTTTTACATTTGATTTCATATGCTACTCCATCCTCTTCTTTTTCTTTATTTTACCTTTTAATTTCGTGAATGTTTTCTGTTGTTGTTGCGTGTGAATGGCGAGGTGAAGTTGTATTTTTCTAGAATTTTTTTAAGTGTTGGAGCTTTGATTTGTTTACCATACACAAGTGAAAGCTCTGGTAATTGCTATGTAGTTTTTTAAAATTGTTGTTTTATTATTTTTATTTATGTTATTCAATGTTATTTTATTAATTTCTTTGGTTATTAAGTTCTTTGGATATGCGTTTTCTAAAAACCCGGTTTTATTTTTTGTATGTTTTGAGTGTCAAATTATTTATCTGAAATTGTTAATGCTTTTTTAATTGTATTGTTTAGAATATTAACTTTTTGTGACTTTGGGTGATTAGACTCATAGTGTAGATATCTCCAGCTATTACTATTTTCTGGTACCAATAATTTTTTATTGTATTATCATTGTTTTTTCGTCATTTTCTATTTCTACTGTGAATTTTAATCTTTCATCAGAATTATTAAAAGTGTTTATTAACTCATCAATTTCGTTTTCTGGATATATCATTATAATATCATCTACATATCTGAAATAAAATGTAGGCTTTTCTTTTAGTTTATTTAGGCATATATTCCATAGTAAAGTTTGCTATGGTTGCTGATAGTGATATGCCCATAGCACATCCGTAAATTTGTTTATAAAATATATTTTCATATTTGAAATAAGTGGATTCTACGCAAATCTTCACCGCTTCTAAGAATTCTTCTAAATTTAAATCCGTATTATTTTTTATTTTTGCCCACTGGTAATAGAAAATGCAATTAATATTGCATTTTCTATTAATTTTATGGTCGTGTTAATACTAACACGCCTTATACAAAGCGCTGTAATGTTTGATGATAGTAATTTATGGTTGTTATTGATTTTTTAAGTTTTTAAAATTTTATTGATGAATTCAAAAGAATTTTTTATGGAATATGTTTTCTTATGGATACTTTTTGCTACTATTTCTGACAAAAATTTGGATACTTTTTACATAGGTGCTATTTGATTGAGCTTACTATTGGTCTAAAAGAAATATTTGCTTTATGGATTTTTGGTAAAAAGTAAATTTTTGGGGGTTTGGAATGTTTTGACATTAATTTACTTTTTGTGTTTTCACTAATTTTTAGTTTATTATACAATTTTTCGACTATTTGGTTGCAGTCTTTTTCTGTTCTTGTCGTAGGATTTCTTAATATTCTTTTGTAAGTGTTTTGGTCATTTAAATGTTCTGTAGCTTTTGTGATATAATCTTTTTTATTGCGTATAACTGTTTTTTGTCTTTATTATATTTGGATTGTTTTTAATAAAGTGTTGCGTTTCTTTTTTTATTTTGTTATAAAATTTCGTTTTGTTCTTTTCGTTAAGAGTGTTTCTTATGTTTTGTTTCGTTTCTTGTGTTTTGGTAATTATATTATTTTCAATATTTTTTAATGTCTTTAATGTTGTTCGTTATGGGAAAATTAAATTTTGGTCCTAAACTTAGACAATACATTACATTATTTGGTACTAAAGTGTCTGTGAAATTAGTTATCCAATTTTTGTTAATTTCTTACAATGTTTATTTTTAATGGATCGAAATTGTTTATTGTATGTTTCGATTTCTTTTTTTGTAGTTTTCATACTCTGTTTTGTTCAATATGTTATTAATGTGGTCGTTACTGTTTTGTATTTCATTGTTGAGTTTATTGATGTTTTTATTGTAGTAGATATGGTTATTTTTGTTATACCTGTGTAAAAAGTCTCTAATACATGTTGGAATTTCTTGTTGTGTTGGTAATCTTGATAGTTTCCACTTCTTATTCTTCCACTTTCCACAAATATTTACGGAATTCGATATATAGACTATTGTTAAAATTGGAACCATAGCTTTCATTGTATCTTGTTTATAATGTAAAGTTTATAAAAGATTAGGTTTTTAAATCTTGTATCTTTTTGAAGAACGTGTTTGGTAACCTTAGAACTGACCCGAGAAAACAATATTTTCGATCATGCGCCTCATTCTCTGTTAATTACGTTGGTTATTGTAGTGTGATTTGTAATTTTAAATGTGTAATTGTAAATGTGTATAACGATGGGCTAACCTTAGAACATATTTATTACTCGATTGTTCTGTAAGTAAATCTGTTTTATTCATCTAATTTTAAGTGACCGTTTTAATTTGTCGATTTTTCGAAGATTCCTGATGATGGCAATAAAAGGTGCCAAAAGCTTAGATCAGAAAAGAAATGAGTTAGAACTTTCTTTACCACGTGACAACCCAATATAAATTAAAATTTTATTAACTACTGATTCAGTCAAGAATTTATTTAAAACTATACATGTATATTGGTATACTCAGATCCATTTTTAGCAATATGGTTTGTGGTAAGTTTACATTTCATTGACAATGGTGTGCAAATTTCGTTTTTCAGGAGACTTCTTTTTTGCTTATAAAACTGTTATTCATAGCGTAAAATGTTCGTAGAGCTTTTTCTATCCTTGTGTTGATCTCTACTTCGTGATCTCCAGGCTCCTCTATGTCCACTCGTAAATATTTGAATGACTTTTTCTTTTGTTTTTTTCGTGCACTTGTTTATTATGTCATCCTTAAAGACCGTTAACAGTAGTGGGCTTAGTGTACCTCCTTGTCTCAATTCTTCGTTTAATAACATTAATTAATAACATAATTTACATTCCTGTTGTGCAGACTTTTAGTAACTTTCATACTCTGTTTTGTTCAGTATGTTATTGATGTGGTCGTTACTGTTTTGTATTTCATTGTTGAGTTTATTGATGTTTTTATTGTAGTAGATATGGTTATTTTGTTTATACCTGTGTAAAAAATCTCTAATAGATGTTGGAATTTCTTGTTGTGTTGGTAATCTTGATAGTTTCCACTTCTTATTCTTCCACTTTCCACCTATATTTACGGAATTCGATATATAGACTATTGTTAAAATTGGAACCATAGCTTTCATTGTTTCTTGTTTATAATGTAAAGTTTATAAAAGATTAGGTTTTTAAATCTTGTAACTTTTTGAAGAACGTGTTTGGTAACCTTAGAACTGACCCGAGAAAACAATATTTTCGATCATGCGCCTCATTCTCTGTTAATTACGTTGGTTATTGTAGTGTGATTTGTAATTTTAAATGTGTAATT
>JAWQRJ010004950.1:0-10632 GCA_033557515.1 Diorygopyx duplodentatus
CTGTATACCTTTATAATAGCAAACGTATGAATGTAGTTTTGCGTTAAAATGTAGATCCTTAAAATTCAGTAATCTCCCCTAATTCATCTAATAATTTCAGTATTCTAATTTCAACTGTCGTTTTTTTTCATGATAAATCCACCGCAGTTCTCTAAACTTAAGAGAAAACACGCCATAAAACCATTCTCCATTTTTTTTTAATAATTGATTTTCTAAAAACAGTTAGGATTCAACAAACCCCTCTGTTTTTTTCATTACTGGTATTACAGTTTGCTATGTTGTCATATCTATTTTATTTGTGTCGTAGTTGATTTCGGTATGAATTTTTTCAACCCTTTCAGTACGGATTTTTTTCTTTTAATTATTTATTAACAGTTAATTGAATTGACGGTGTGGTTCATTGGATGAATGGCATGACAATGAAAATCAAACTTTTGCAGTTGCACAGAAGTGAAATAATTGAATCAGTGAGTGGAACAAGGATCCGTATACACATTTCTTTCGTTTGTATATTTTATCATAATTTAATACTCCTTTATTAGTTAAGCCGTGGTAAGTTTTTTTAAAATCATTATATTACTTAAAATTAATTTTGTGTAAAAATATATGATTATTTTCAAGATTTTTCCTCTTTGTCAGCCAGTGTGTTGTTTTTGGCCCTGAATAGTGCTATTTTATCATTAAACATGTACTAAAATATAGACAATGAAGCGGATGGATCAGTTATGGTTCTTAAAAAATGGCCTCGGCCAGATCAGTGGAAACAAAATGTGCCAAAACAACTTAAAAGCATCTAGTGAAGCCAATATTTCAAAGCGTGGTAAAATTGTACCAGCACGCCGTACTGCGACCAAAATATATAATTTCAGTCTGTGCTAAAAAGAAAAACTTCAGATATGAAGGGAAGTCTAGTTTGCTACTGTCATCATCACTACATAACCGGGAAAAAACAGTGCCTCAAATGTGTACCTACACAAAATGAACCTACTGTAGTTTAGTTTGGCTTAACCATTGCGTTCCTTGTAGAAACTTTGATATTGACATGTCGACTTCAACTAGTGCTTCAGAACTAACTTGCGCGATGCTTTAGACTTCCAGGAGTGGTAAAGTGGAACAATGTGTCATGTTAATACATAGTTAGTAGCGGCCATCACTAAAATAAAACGTTGTGTACTGCTACGCCATGAAACCACGGGAAGAAAGGTTGGATGTAGTACACGTACATTAGAAGAGAGGGAGGGCGAGAGAGAGAGTACATGGAAATGAATAAATTGTAATGTTCTATGAAAAATTCAGGATATTATTAAAATACCAACCATCCGATACAAACGTTTACGAAAGAAAATTTACTATCGATCATCAACTAGTTAGGTAGATAGAACTGAAGCAGAGCGATATAATCATGGAATAAACAGAAAGCTTTAAAATTTCGTCATTGAATCCAGGAAATATAGAGGCAAATTCTCGTAAACATAAAATAAAATTCAAGAGGATGGAGTTGTAAAGAATAAACAGAATCTTCCTGTAGCAATTTGAATTTCAAGCTTATTTTAGCAATGAATTTTTATCATTTAATATGAAAAATTAATTTCCTCCATAACCAAATTTTACGTTCAACTAGAGCGCTGATTATATTTTGAAGGGTTAATGCAAGTTTGTCAATAACTCTAAATCTAGGGAGAATAAGGTCATTTGGTAAGAGATAAAATACAAATGAAGCTTAAGCACGTGCAAGTGACAGCACCCATTGTTATGACGACAGTCGCCAATCGATTTGCCTACTACCAACACAATGCCTCAATTAATCATCTAATTTTAATTTTCTTTCTGTCTTAAACAGGGAAAAGAGCACCATTGTAGCGTCGCAGTTATTAATGGCAGTTTAAAATCTCAACGTCGTCGCAATGAATTTGCCTTAAGGTGCCTAATTGTTGAGTTTTCAATTTGTTATGTCCATTAAAGGAATACGGTTTCGTCCTCTATCCACCCACACTATCAAGAGTATTGTATGATTCAACCAAAGAATTGTCTATATAAATTGTATGATGACAAAACGAATAAACAATACTAGTAATGTCACAGAATTATTACTACTCACATTGCTGCTAGCGTTGTGTTATTCGCCCAGCGATATTTTGCATACAACAGACTTATATCTCCTTTCAACAGAGTTATTTAAATGTATAAAGGGTTAGCTAATGTTAATTTTAATCTCTTGCGTCCCTATTTAATAAAAAATTATTATTGTTGTACTCAATTCAACCCAAACAATGCAATGTATAGCATACGGTATATGGACACCTTAATAAAATCAGGTCTCTGACAACTCAACTAATAAGTTGAGTACGCAAATAGTCAAAAGCTTACACACTAACTACTTGTGTAAAACTAAATATATTACTAACAATTTTCGAATATTTATTGTACAAAATAATTAATTTAAAATAACGTTAAAAATGTAGGTTGTACCTAATAGATAAAAGGACGGTATGTTTTACATCGTACTCGTCTACTGTTGAGCACTCATCGTATTCAATAGCAGCATTAAAATTCAACCACAAGTGGAGTTATTCCCAACAATCCCTTGACTAGTTTTTACTGTAATTCTTAACTAACGATTCTTGAATGAATTTATTCATTCAACCTTCTACTACTTCCCCTGTTTCAATTAATATTTGACCATTCTCATCCAATATGTAATATTTATCAAAAACGATAGTTTCCTATAAAGTAACCACGGAGGAATTAATGCGTTTAGCAAAGACGTGCGCGGTCTGAAGGAAATTGATTCGATAAGGGCTCGGCTACGTTCTTGAGTTAATATCACCGTATCGAGGAGTAGTAATGTAATTTGCTCCACAATGCACATAAATGCCTACGTACAATCTTGCCATAATGAGATTTGAAGGTTGGACACAGAAGGGCGCATCTTGGGCTGTTGAGATCAAGGACAATCGGTCTTACAGAATGCAATCTAAGGCAATACGACTTCAGACAGACTTAGAGATGGACGTTATATTCTAATCCGTTTGTGCAACCTTTTTTTGACTTTCCACCCTCAATTTAGTATTTCATGCGGTTAAGGTGTGATTTTCTTGAAAAGAGTTTAGTTTTTGAAATCGATAAATATGCCTTTTTGAAAATAAAATTCGAGTGGTCGAAGAAAGAAGCAATAAACCTCGTTCAAAAGACGGAGGTTTGTTTCTCGTACGGTATAAAAATACCATATGAAATGACAGTACTTAACCTTTACAGGATCGGCGTATCCCTCTTGAGGCTTAACAAGACACGCCCTTATTTATAAGTAGAGAGAAGAAGTGAGATTTCAACGTCTATGCAGCAATCATCTTTCTGAGCGAACAAGCCTCAGAAAGTTCTTCTCACCGTCCAATCCAGCTTGCCATGTGAAGGCCAAGGTGGAGAATGATACCTTACTAAGGTCATCCAGGTTTAAACCAACCTGCCCAAAAACCTCGAACCTGGTACGTCCCAACGCTGGGTAGGCACATAAGAGCTAAGACTCTCAGTCCAAGCTGAAACAACGGCTTTTGCCTGAGCAATGGCAATTAGTTTGAAAGGTTCTGGTCCAATATACTTTGCTTCAGCTTCTGTAACTACCTGAACTCAAAGTTGTACATTTCTGAAAGGGTTGTCATCAAGATGACCTAATCAGGTACGTACTATGAAGACAGAGTTTATCAAAAGGAAAACTGCATACGTTGCATATGCGTAGTGGGTAATTAATTGTAATGTGGTTGCTAATGATTTCCTCGCGTGCTGTGTTCATATGCGGCCCAGTATGCATTTCAGTACGCGCAACATCACTTTATGTATTCCCTTTACGAGGACCGTACGCCAATAGGGTGTTCACTTGGCTTTCATCGGGGGGAAAAACGAAACATATTTACGTAGTCTTTCGGATTGATGGTCGACATTATATCGCACGTACGATTATGAATGCTTGCTAAGCAGCAATTCACAACCCTAAGCCGGGACGTTTTATCTGCATTACGTGTTTTGAACTGGAAATTTAAAGCCGGGAAAGAACCGCTTAAGGATGATATACTATTACGGTTTCATTTAGGAGGCGACGTATGCTTATCAGTAATGTATGCGCATAAGAAAAACTAGCCGTAAGACGGATCGATGAACGCGCTGTCTAAATCCTGCGATGCCAGCTATAATTTCCAGTCGAATGCGTGATCACGAATTGCGCTATAAAAGTGACTTGTGAATAGAATTCGGATATCACATCCAGTATTCATTTGACGGATGAATAATAATCACTATTACAGAGGCTTGCGCAAATGTTTGAAAATTTGCAAGTTCATACACGAACTTTTGAAGAAATCGTTTAAAACGTTGTCTGATCTGCCTTGTCAGCGAATGGAAAAATCTTCATGTTAAATGTTCACATTGCTCTTCGACATCCGCAACCGTCATGCAGGGTTGATAGTAGTTGAACTGTGCTCTACCCCGACTAAAGTTTTCAAAACATTGTTTTATTCACACTAAATTTTATTTCTTCTTAAAATATATAAGTCACGCGTCGACACGTGCGACACGACATGGTAAAAGCAAATACACATAGAATAATAGAATAAATAGATGCCCATTAAACAACATTTCACAATATAATGTAACACTTGCAGGTGGCCGCTCAAGAAATAATATCTAGAAGTAGATGATTTCATGTAGATATTTGTAACCTCCTTCCTGATTTTATTATTACAAAACAACAAAACGCATACTAAAAATAATCATAAAAAACATATAATTTTCATAGCAAGGAAACAAAATTAATTGGCATTTATTAAACCATTGTTCCACGTGCCCTTTGATGGATCAGGTGGAACAGTTTTTTGGAAGAGAACTTTCAAAGACCAATATTTGAAAATGCGGTAAAATACCCTGTATAATATTAAATATTTGAAAAAAAACATCGACTGGAAAATAATCCAAAAATAAATATAAATGAAACCCTTTTATTAGTGATCAGGGTGTCGATTTGAAAATTATCAGTCCAAATAATTCGAAAGCTAAGAAAGGTATCAAAACACGTTTTCGGGGGGTCAATTGAAAGCAGGGTACCCCCTATGCGCCCCCACCCCTACATTAAAATCGTAAATGGCAGTTTACACCTGTGCAAGAAATATTAAAATCGATCAAATCATTTTCGAATAAAATGGGTGTAAGTGTTGTTATTTAAATTGTATTTCATTAAAAAAAATTAATTAAGCAAAATAAAATAATTAAGCAAATAAAACATTTTTTTTTTAATTATTTCAGATGTTATTTAATCAATTGTTCAAAATGTTGTCCATTATTTTGTAAACAGTAATACAAACCGTTTTCAAATTCCATTCTAACATTTTCAAACGTTTTCCTTCTTATTGCTCTACATTCCTCTGTAATCCGTTGCTGAAGATTTTCAATTGTTGGAGGCTGTGTTTTATACACTGCTAACTTCAGGTAACCCCAAAGATAAAAATCTAAAGGAGATAAATCGGGTAGGGATCGCACAGGCCATTCTATCGGACCCCTTCTTCCAATCCACTGCCCAGAAAACTTTTCATTTAAGAATTGGCGGACTGCTCGGATATAGTGTGGTGGAGCCCCATCTTGTTGGAAGTGAATGAGGTTTTCATTCAAATTCATATTTCCGTGAATATCTTTTTGGGTTTCCAATTCTTTTGAATAATAAAAGGTACAATTATGGCGTCCAATATCTCTAAGGAATTGTTCCCATTTAGCTCTTCATCAATAAATAATTGTCCGACAATACTATCACCGTGTCGTTGAGATAAAATGTACACTCATCTCTGAAGTGCATATTTTTTAATAATTGGGATGTAGTTTGAATTCTTTCAACCATTTCTTCACAAAATTGTATTCGTCTATCCCGCTCATATTCTCACAATTCGTGGACAATCTGCAGTTTATACGGATGAAATTTATTCCATTTGAGGATCTTACGTACCAATTCATGTGAGCAGCTTCGTTCACTACTTTTTCAACCGTTCTTTTTTTGTTTGCTACTGATCCCGTTTCTTCAAAATTTGCCGCTAGATGGCGGATGTAGGAGTGATTCATATTTTTCTCAGGGTGTCTGAGAATCTAGGGAGTAGCTGTTTCCGCTGCACGACTACCCTCAGCTCCGTAGATGGAAATATTTTCAATCCTTCCAGCGAGCGTGTAAACCATCGTCGTATGATGAATTGAAAAAAAAAACTTAGGTTTGAAAAAGACTAGTGTTAACATACGTTTCGCAAACTCGGATTTTGGAGAAATACTGAAATAATCTATTTTTACACAACATAAGAAAACCTTATAGCTGATACAAATTCTCAGAATGTATCTGAAATTTTTTTTGAAGTCATAAAGTTACTAATTGACAAATGCCGTAATTTACAATCCCGGTGTTCCCTAGTTTTATGTTTGACGGAACTGGTTCTAAACCCCTTTCCTTTTTATTTGTAGATTTATATAATAACACCTAAACACATTTTATTCCAAAACAAAATTGATGGATTTTAATCTTTCTTGTACAAGTGTAAAGCTCCTGTTGAGCGCTTTAATTTGAGGTATCACAAAGTAGGCAGTGCCATTTACGATAATTATAATGTGATTCAAGGTCCCCCTTCCTATCATATGGCTTCCCGAAAACGTGTTTTGATACCTTTGTAAGTTTTCGGATTATTTGGAATAATAATTTTCAAATTGACACCCTGTATTTGCAAAATATAACAATTCATAGTAACTCTACTCAACTTATGCCAAAATATAAGTAGTTTACATGTTATGTGCATAAAGATACTGAAACTTGAGAAAAACTCCTGGAGTTTTGTCTTTTTATTATTTAATTTTTGTTTTGTACTCTTTATCTTATAAAGGCATATCTTTACTATTATAACGCTTTACGCTTTAAATATAATTTGCGTTCGAGTTGTAATTATAAGAAATAAGGTTTTCAAAGCACTCCTCCTTCACATTAAAAACTCACACTTAAGGAAAAAATGAAGACAGAAATATAGTTTATGAAATTAGAACTCTTTAACTTTTACTAACTCACTAATTCCTTAAGCGTTTTACATTTTAAGTTTTATATGTTTTTAAGAACAAATGTTTGATTCCAACTATTAAATTAAAAAATCCCTCATTTGAAAGATTTTAGTGTTAGAACGGAAAGTAGACTCCAGAAAACAAACTTACACTTCTTTTCAAAGACGAGCTAGAAAATTTGTAAGTAATGTTTTTAGTACCTTTTGAAAATTGTAAGTATCCTATCGAAACACGTGTAAGGAAAATAAAATGTGGTTGTAGAATATTAATCTTGTTTTGTTAAATATAATAATAAACATAAATATGAAAGTATTCTACGAAGAAGCCGAAAACAGATTAATTACATATTAATATTTTTGTTTCTTGTTTCTTTGCTTTTGATAGTTAGCGGTGGAATTTTTAAGCACGGACAAACAATAGTGTTACCAGACACCACTACTATTGTAATACTTCTTACTTATTCTGAATAATTTTTTTACTTAACTTGAAATTTTCTAAATAAATAAAAAATTACCAGACACCACTAGTATTACAATACCAGTGGTGTCTGGTAACACTGATGATGTTGTAAGTACAATCACTTGAGATGCTTCCGACGTCTCATGTTGTATTCACCACCTTGGATAAAACTTTGTTACCGACATCTCTAACATAACACGTCTTAGCACTTCTGCTTTGCGTATCCCGTATGAGCACTAAGGTAGTTCTTAAATGCGTCATGGCAGAATTTTAAATGTGTCGGTCCAGATAAACTCCAAATAAGTACAAAAGAAATCCTATCAAAACACACGTCTGTTTTCAATTGAATCGCTAAAAACGTGTTTAATATAGAACGAAAAAAGTGTTTAATATAGAAGTTTCATCGTATCAGCCTCTTCATAATCTAAAATAACTTTGATTTATTGTGGATATAGCTCCAGTATTTTAATACCACGTTGTATATTTCCTGTAGAATTGAAGTACCCGTCTAATCAGCATATAGATAGTAGGTCAAAATTTCAAAGTAAGGCAGAATTTTTTTTTTTCGTAATCAACAAATTCAGCTTTTTCCATTAAATATGTAACAGCGATGTTTTTTTACATCATGCATTAAATACAGTATATTGAGTTTAAAATATAAAAATCTATTATTTCATGCACTTTTAAACGTTTAATAAGCAATTAATTAATTATTTCGTTTTAATAAGCAATTAATATAAATAGGTTTAGAGGTTTATAAACGTGACTACGTGTTGTTTGTCTTACGTCGTGAGCTAACCAGAGATTCATCATTAACTTAATCTATTATGTTTCTGGCATCTTTTATATTCATTGCTTATCTCCGTCATCCAGGGAGTGTCAACGCTTCTTTTCTTAAGAAGAAGGTCGCAATCAAGGGTGCGCGCCTTTTTTTTGGTGTTCTCTTCGGGTTATGGACTGCTTCGCTGCTTTCATTGTCGTTTATAAAACTTAAACAGACAATAAACACAACTTAATATTATAATAATAAGTATTATTGTGATCGACGGTCCAATTATGGAATGTTGATGTTTTGCCTTCATTTATTCGAGATTGTCTTGCATATTCAGCAGCCCTTGTTTTGTTCCACTGGCATTTTTCTACTAGACTTCACGGACTTTCATACCATCTTGTTTCCATTTAATCTTTCTTCTATTTCTCACTGGAAGTTTTTGTAGTATCCATAATCTTGCCAACGCGGATTTGGAGCTTTCCGTTTTGTACAGTTTTTGACCCTCTTATTTCTTGATTGCATTTAACTTCACGTTTATCTCATATTTACATCAGATCGGTACCATTGATATTTCTATTTTCTTTTGTCTCATCCCAAATTAAATTTATTCTTTCTTCTGATGGTGTCTTCCCTATGTCTTTGCCTTTACAAAGACATCAAGTGTCTTGAAATTGGTGATTCTACTTACGGATGCTTTTGTCAGTAGAACAATCCTTTCCAAAGCATCTACGAAATGAACGTTGGACTAAAATCCCAGACTCCGTTTTCTTCCTGATTTCTTCCCATTTTGAGTTATAACTTGATAGTAGCGACGCGGAAAATTTGAAAATATATGAGTTTTCCTTAATTTTAAAGTCGTTCTGGCAAGCGTGTGCTAGAAAATAAGTTTATTAAAGTATTTTAAAACACCGTATTTACATCATTTAGACTACGTCATTTTGAATAACCCTTTACATTCGGGCTTTCATAATTTTACTTACTGTAGGCGTGTTGTCATTCTTAACATCATGAGTACAATTTCCTTCTTCATATTGATGTTTAATTAATTTGTATTCACATGGTGTATATGCTCTTCTATTTGATTTCGTAGCATGGTGTTTTTGATGTAAAATACCTCTGAATAGTTTCAAAGCATTGGTCAAATTTTGGAAATATTTAGAACACATTTTTATTAATTATGCAACAGAAACAATTTTTTCACATCGTTTACTCTTATTAGCAACCTTAACGGAAATAATGATTTTATATTCTACCCTTAATTCGTTTGCATCAATTTTGTAATCGATCCGAGTTCAATCAAAGTTGACAAAAGCAGTATATTGCAAAGTCAAGTACACCAATAGTGATGCAGTTAAATGTCGATTTGTCATATAATTGAAAATATGCAGGCAAATCATCAGACAAGTTGTTACATCCAGACTTAAGCGTTTACAGTTTAAGAAAGCGTTTTTGAAAACAGTTTTCGTGCATTAAATACAGTTTATTTAGGAATATTTAGGAATTGGACTTATTTGGTAAAACTGCAAAGTTTCAAGTTCACGTAATGGAATCTGTTGTAGTTGAGTTTTCTCTTTTCTAAGTACTTTGACTAAAATATTTACCAAAACATAAATAATTTCATCTTTTACCTTCAGTGAGAATTCCTCATTCTTAGTTATTTGTTATATTTGTTTTACTTCTATTAATATAATTTTTACATCAAACATTACTAAATAGTTTCGTTTGTCTTTGACAGCATATTATTTAGGTCATCATTTAGGTTGTCATCGGTTTTTTATTCGCAATCAAAGTTTCTATGGCAATTCCATCTAATTTTCGATTTTAAAAAATCATCCAGAATTCCTGTGTAATACCCAAATTATTTTGATTTGGTGTCAAACATTTCG
The DNA here is from genome assembly GCA_033557515.1 of Diorygopyx duplodentatus. Classification (NCBI taxonomy): domain Eukaryota; kingdom Metazoa; phylum Arthropoda; class Insecta; order Coleoptera; family Scarabaeidae; genus Diorygopyx; species Diorygopyx duplodentatus. Next base: position 10,180 of record JAWQRJ010004950.1, read on the forward strand.
TTATTAAGTATTTACGTCCTTTTACATAATTTGCAAGAATTTTACGGTCTCCACTAAAAATGTTAATTAAATTTTGATGTACCTGTTTAATTTCCATGGCATCAAGCGTTATAGTTTGATCAATTTTAGCAAGACAATTTATCAATTCTTGGTAAGACTGAATATTTTGAATTTAACGAAAACTTACTGTAAATAATGGGCAAAGAAGTGCTTACAAAAATACGGTTGCAACGCATATTAAAGGTGAAGATGATGATGCATCTGGGTAACGTCTTTTCTTCTGTCCAATCGTCCAAGTTCTGGGTGGTACATTGCTTGTCTTGATTATCCTACCGACTGCGCCACTTACCGTTTGCGGTTTATGAAAGAGTTCTTAAAAACAGTTTTCAAACGTTAAATATAGTTTATTAGGTTTAAAATATACGAATCTGTTGTTTTAATTCACTTTAAACG
>JAWQRJ010004951.1:0-10631 GCA_033557515.1 Diorygopyx duplodentatus
ACTGAGTACAAGGTAGCTGAACACAGTTTTTCCGAATCAACTTCAAGTAAGGTTCGTTCTTTACAATCAGAAGTCTTCGAAACTCAAGGTCACTTCAACGCCAGAAGTGTGTCGCCGTACTCTGCCTTTGTTCCAAAATCACCGATCACTATTCCTGTTGAAGAACCAAAAGAACCTGAACCTGAACCAAAGCCATAAAAACCCAACACATAAAGAAACTAGAAAACTCATAGATTCTCAACAAGAATGTTTCTCATAGATGAAAGAAATAAAGCAAGCTTACCAGGATGCCGATGATATATTTTCTAAATACCCAGTTGCAGTGAACACATCCCAGCTTGACGACGATAATGAAATCAAGAAAATTTTAAATAAAATGAAGAAGACTAGAAGCGGAATTGATGACAATCCGGAGAGACAAGTCCAAGAAGAAATTAAAGTTGAAGAAACAAACGAAGATAAACGCAAAGCTAGAGAAGAAACTTCAATGAGGAGTGAGGTCTATAAGAAAGCTATACCCGGCGGAGAAGTTGAGGAGGTAGCTAAAATGGAAATTAAAGAAGCATCAGAACTAGTTAAGGGTGACGACGGGTACTCCACTAAACAAGAATTAAAAGAAAACGAAATGAAGATGCAAACTTTTGCGGCCTCGAACGATCAAATGCAAATAAAAGGGTTTAGTACATCACAAGTAAGTGCAAGTTCCTCATACCAAACAAGTACTTCTTACGGAAACGTTGAAGATGCCCAAAAGCAAATAAAGGAGTCTTCACCCAAAGCAGAAGGTACGTCGAAGAAGAAAATACCCCCACCTATTGAAAAACCAAAACACAGAAAACCGCCGGAAACAATAATAGGCGCACGTCCCTTGTTTGGCCAACTTAACATAAATGAAGAATTCAAGAAAGCAGTTGATCTCCGACAATCTTCCAGAATTGAAAAATTAAAGACACAGCAATCAACGTACATGGCGCACTCAGCTGAAAAAAACACGGAAAACAGAACTGAATCAATGGCTTCCCAATTTGCAACTAACGAAGTTGCTCAAGTGCAAACTATAAGTATCAATGAGAATGAAGAAATAGAAAAGATTTACTATCAAAGGGAAAGGGAATATGAGGTGGATTACCAAACAATTCAAGAGGAAATAATAGTACCTTCTTTCACATCTAATGTTAAGTGTTACACCAAACTTAATGATGAGCAACATTATCAAGAAGTTGAATTACCGCCCAAGATATCTATTGAGATATTCCCTCTCCAAAATTATGCATAAGGAATTCAGGAAAAGAATACTGAGAAAATTGAAAGGGAAAAATACCACCTACAGAACCAATTTAACATACAACAATTCTCTACAAACCAGCAGCAGTTTACTCACAAACCACAACCTAAATTACCCACCAATGGTCAGCACATTACCAACGGAGAGTACATAAAATGTATTAATGATCAGCAGTCAAAATTGAAATCAGTTGACTATTCTTATCAAGATGATATGATATCCCAAGAAACCGAAGAAGAGTACAAGAAGATCTACGATGCCACCATTAAAAGGGAAGCAGATCAGAGATCCACTTCCGGATGTAGTCGGAAAATTGAATTCATCTCGCAGGACTTCTATTGACCATTCATCATCACAAACTGACATTTCTAAGTACTACCCATCAGCGGCTACACCAGAACAACAATACTTGCAACAAGCCGAAAAGGATTTCGACAACTTGTTCTACATTGCTAATACCAATGTGGAAACTAAACACTTCTACGCTGATAAGAAGCAAAATTCCAATCATGTTGAAAACAGCTCGTTTAGAAAATACGATGCCCAGGAATCATCTGCTTTTGCTGCTTACAGTGAACAATCGAGCTAGGCTTTTGTTGAAGGCAAGATTGTCGTGTGATGTTGATTTTTGTGGCGTCTAGTTTTGATCTATAGATATATTATATGTGTATAATCACCACAATCTTTAGTCATTAATTAACATAGTGAGACTAAGAATTTTGGCGATATGTATAATTGTGTTATGATAAATTATGATAAATCAAAATATAAGTTATAAACACAGGCATTGGCATTGGTAAAAAGGTAAGATGTTCAAACGGTGGATTCATATGGTCAGAACAATGTATCGGAAATTATGGCTTTTACTTCTAACTTGAGTAGAATTGTCTTGGTCATGATAACCTTCCTAAGGCATTATCGCACTATCCTACTGAAAGTAAGTGAATATTATTCAACTTATATTCAGCTAAGTTGCTAACAAATTGCAAAAGTGCCCACCATACAGGATATAGCTAGAAAGATTAACTTTCTGAACTAATGTTAACTTATGTTATAGGGTAAAGAGAAAAGTTTCTGGGTTTGCTTTTAACTTTTTTATGATTTACTTTCCTAATTTTGGTACTTAATTCACATTTTCATACTGTCTAAAATATATACATAAAGTGTGGCCAAATCTTTCTAGCTGAAAGATGACGTTATCATGATTTCGACACCATTCAAATACATAACACATTGAAGATAATGAATTTAAATGATCTTCAATGTGTCCAAAGACATGCGCCAGAGATCCATCTGTCCATTCAATTCAACAGTATTCATTTAAATTCCCCAAAATATGTTAAAGATTGTTTTCAAAAAACTGATGTAAAACCTGTAATGCAACAAAATGTATTACCTTAAATCTTTGAAAAAGTCTTAATATCCATTGTTTTACAGGCTCCAGTACTCTTCCAAGATCTATGGCTAAAGCATCACCATCTCCAAGCTTCAAATCATCTACTGCAACACCCCCCGTTTTCATACCGAAAGAAACGGCGGCGCCGTTATCAAGTTATCCGGCTCAACCGAGTTACTCGTCGCAACCTAGCTATGGTTATCAAACCTACTCTCAGCCGCCACCACCAAGTACACCAAAGTTGGATGTCAACGCTTTGCAGAATTACAATACAGCTCCTAGGGGCTGGGGTCAAGGGAAGGATTTCTATAAACCGGTCACTTTCGATAAGCCAAGGTCACCGTTCACCGACTTCTAAATATCACGTTGAATTGTAACATACAGTTACTACTTAGCTTTAAGTGACCACTAACCAAAAAATGCTGTTTTCTTCTTGTGATGTGTAAATATTTGAAAATTTACCATTCACCGTTTGTGTACGAGTCGTCTCACCAGGATCCGCCCCTGGATCGTTAGAAGTGAGATGTTTTGATTGATTTTCTATAAGATAACTCTTATTGTGTATATATATGCTATACTAATTCTATTTTTATTCTTGGTTGTTATTGAAATATCGTTAAAAAGTAATTGCACATATTCTGGTCTGTATCAGTAATGTAGTTTTGTGTTTTTGAGTGCTTAAATTATTCTATGGTTGTAAACTTGTAGCGTTGGTTATTATAAATAAATTTGTTCATAAAAATAAAAATCATTAGTCTTTTATGTAAAAAAGATACAAAAGTGCAAAACATTAATCCAACAAAAATTTAGTGTAAGTAGGTTCGAAAGTTGTATAATTTTGCGTAGTAATGGACGTGTCGACTTGCTTGTGTAGTATGGGAGCTGTGAACATGGTTTTTAAAGCCATCGACTGTGGGTAGAAAACTGGAGCTTTTGTTCTCTTTGGCGGCTTCTGCTTTTTCCCCGCTATCCATTCAGGAAAACGATCGAAGCATCCAGCATGCATCCCTCCTTGCTAAAAGAGAAAATCTAGTTGAGTTTCGATAAACAAAAGTACAGAGAAGGTACTTTTACCAGATGGCTGTTTGAATAGTATGAAAGGGAAGACCAAATGTTTGCAGGCTTGTATCTCGGAAACTACTTTACCGAAAAAAATAACAATCAAAGCTTGTTTAACTTTGATGTAAACAGCATTTATTTTTTCATATCGTCCACAAAAATCAGATTTTTTACTGCGCAGCTTTCTTACAACCCGCAATTAAGTGAAAAAAAGTATCAAATTTTACTATCAAAAGAATTTGAACCTTCTACAGGATGTGGATTATTGCATCTGAATTACTTGTCCTTTTTTACCACAATCAAATGATAATCGCGCTTTTATGCAGTGTTGTTATCTCAAGAACGCTTTGTCGGATGTTAACGCGGTTGAGTTCTACATAATTCTTATTTGATTTCGCATTTTGCCATTATATTGAAATCACCCCAAGATTATTATTTTATGTTTGAGAGCGAGTTAAATATACGAAGCGATGTGCGACACCGCGCCGATTTAACCACGCCCGTGTAGTAAGTGTCGGACTAGGTACATTTAATTTTTCCCTACAGCAAGTTATTATTATGGTTTGAGCTATATAGAAAAACGCTAAAAGTTTGCGAAAACTTCTGCATTTGTAGGGTCTACAAATGCATTGGACAAAGCGTAGAAAGGACTGCATTTCCATGGAGAATATTGTATATGTGGCTAAAAAAATTAAGCTTTCCATTCAAAAACTAAACAATAAGCCAATATTGATGGAACACCCTACATCCCTCGCTCATCGAGCAAATTTTCTGACATCTCTTCAAAGGTATAGGAATGATGGGTGCTAATGGGATACAAATCATGCTAGACAGTACAGTTCGGTAGAAAAAGTAAACCCGGAAAATAGAGATAGTTTTAATCACTATCGTGGAGGAGTGCAAGACGTGAATGGTTACAGGGGAGGTATAAAGTGTTCATCCAGTTCCGGAGGAATTATAATTTTACATATTGGCAGTGAACAGGGGTTTTTAAAACGATGCCTTAAATCCTTTGTTGGCCAAAAAAAGGAAAGCGAAATCCGATTATCACCACGAAATGAATAAGCAACATTTTGAAGAATGGTTACGGCATGTGCTATCAGTAATAAATAGTCTCTGATTATAGGAATCCCACCTTGGATAAAAGATGACACTGTTGCTGCAATTGTTTAAAAGTATCTCTATGAAAAGATTTTCTTGTTAGATTCGACTGCAAAGCAAGGGTTTGACGAGGTATGACATAAAATTGCTATGGTTACCTAGCAATTTGAGCAGCGTATTGTGGATGAAGCAATAAGACCATTAATTTTAAGCTTAAATGAAGAGGACGATGAAGAATTGGCAAATGCCTAGAAGAAGAAGTCGCGCAGTCTGTTATTTCTATCGTCAGTAATAATACCGCAGAACCTTCTGGTATAAAAAATGCTATTCAAAGCGTTGCATTTGAAGCTTATGCTGAAAATAGTAGATTTACTATGGGTCCAGAACTAAGAGGCCATAATAGTGAATTTTTATGTGGCATCTGCAGTTTATATTTTTATTTAAATAACGAGTATTAATTTATAAATATGTTATTATTACTAATATTTTGTCTTGTTGCATAAAGTATCTATTTTGTCATGCCTTTTTGTTTTAGAAAATTTAAGAGTATTCGTTTGAGTGTATTTATTTATGTATGTAAACAAAATCATTATTACTATAAATAATAAAGATTATTCATTTAGAATTTACATTAAAGAAACGTTACTTTAAAGCTTGCTATTAAAATGTACTACTACTTTGCTTATTCACTAAAAGCTTAATACGCCTCTGTTGCATCCGAGCAGGATATGTAAATACGAACAAGTAACAAATCGACCTTGTCGTCTTTCTTTCCCCGCTGCGGTGACTTACTTGACTTACTATAGTAATAAACTTGACCTGATTTTAATACACCAGCATAATGTAAAATTAAAGTAAAATTAACGCAGCTTAATTGCGTTATCGTTCGACAAAGCTTTTTGGGATAACAACATTGTAAAAGTGCGATTATCACATGAATCTTGTAAAACTGACAAACATGAAAGTATGCACGTGTTCCAGATACATAACTATACCTTGTAGAAATTTTTACTTTGTTGAGTTTCCATTAAGTAAAAAAATGGTAAAGATGAGTGAATGCACAAAACCGGCAAAAACCGGTCAGTTTTTTCTCTTAATCGCGATTTTTTGGTATGATATTAAGAAATAAATGCTGATTATACCAGAGTTTGTGTAAATTCTTTCAGTGCAGTAGTTTCCGATAGATATAAGCTCTCAAACACAGGGATCAATTACCTTTACTTGAACTAAAATTAGAAAATACATGAACTTAACGATAAATAACAATAACTCGTTTACGAGTTGAACTAACAGTTCTATAGAGGCTTTTTATTTTATTTTTGTAGAATATGGCTGATTTGCTCTATTATCATTTGTCAAAAAACCCAAATGATAATACATTTTTAACAAAAACGGAAGTTAGCTTAATAGATTGGCATTAGTTGAGTATTTTCCAAAAATATACAGAGTGTCTCGCTGGACGTTGGGCAATTTTATTATTAGTTGAGGTACAGCTCAGGTAATGGTGAAAGCAGTTTCCTGCGCTTAACGATATCCTGTTTACTGAAACCAATAATTGCGCCCCATTTTTTAATGATCAAGGAAGAATTGAAAATTCACGTTTTTAAAAATTCGTTGGTTTTTAAAAAAAAACCGTTTGCACTACATTATAGGGACAAATTTCTAAGACCTATTAAATGTATTAGTTTTATATGTACTATTATTAATTATGTACTATTTCTTTTCAACCAAACGTTACGGGGACCATGGATTTATGGTTTTTAGATCCTACAAATTTTTCTGACCAATTTAACGCATCGCTTCAAACATGTTTAGAGAAAATCCATTGATACAACCACAAAAGTAAATTATAGGTTTTGGTCTAGAGAGCCATGAACTAGAAGCCATGAACAAATGCATGCTCGCTACGTTTAGCTTGTATGCCAATATTATCGCTCATTTTACTTTAAGTCGCAATTAAACAAAACCTAAATACTATGAATGTAAGACAGGTACATTACTTAAAAACTAATTTAATAAGTTAAAATTAATAACAAAGGAAACCAAGTAATATCGGCGAAGTTGCTGAATATTAACGAAAAGTAACAATAAATAAATAGTACGTAACAGAAAAAATAACGAATAATGAAAGATGTAAAGTAGGTAGTAATAACGAAATCAAATGACAAGAACATAAGCAAAATAAAAGTAACCTACGCCAATTTATAAAAATTGCGTAAAAATTCCATCATCGCGATCAGCATTTTTGTACACTTCTCAGTACTCTGCACAAAGCAGTATTCCAAACCACCTCCTTTTTGGAAATTAATTCTTCCATAGAGTTTAATATTAATAAATTCCCAAAGAAAAATTTAAAGAGTGAGATCCGGTGATGTCGGTGGCCGCAGAACATTACTTACTGTGCATCGCAATAACTCGATTATTAAAACGTGTAAATATCGAACCACAATTCCACATTATGGGCGTGTGCTCAGATTTTGCTACAAGGAAATCCTATCTATTCTGGCTAGACGAAGATCATTTAAAGCATCTTTAATGTCTGCCGTAAGTAGCTGTAAATATCTTTGACGCATCAGATAATATTCGTACAGCAATGGTCCTATAAGCTGATTCTCCAAACATTAAAACCAAAACGGTTTTGACGATAACTAAGTGTGGACTAGATGGAGACTATAAAGGTACATTTATGCGGTTAAAAAATTTTCAATTTAAATAATGTGTTTCATAGGACCACACAATATTGGTGTACAAATTTTCATTCTTAGCTGTACATTGTTAGCTTCAATTTAATGTATGCTGAATCCATATGGATGATATTGATTTTTTTTAAATTTTGACTCCGTCGATTTGTCAATATCCACATCGTCTTAAGTTTGCTTTATTGACCGTTTGACATCAAATTCCATACAATCTGATACTAATTCTTTTTTTCGTTGATGATAGTTATGTTTTTTTTTAAATTCTGCAAACGCTTGAAAGTTTCGTAAATTGGTTGGCATCTTTGCAGAAAATTATTAAAATAAGCGTTTTGAGCTACAATGGCACTCTTATGGCAGCGTATGTTTGTACAAAAAATCTTTTTTTTTAATCTTGAGTATTTGAAGTTTTTTTAACTAAAAAAACAACTAATTAATTTTATAAATGCTACTGAGCTTTCGATATTATTTTGTTTTCTAGGCACGCTCAATTCCCTAAAATGTATTATACCAAGAATTGTGTGTATGTACTGGCGAGGAGACATTTGATTCAAAATTCAGAGCCTACCATGACAAAACCTACCACATATTTGTGTAATTTTATTAAAGGATTTTCTCCTAAACATGGTCGAGTGACAGATTAAATTAACTAGAAAAAAATTAGTATCCAAAAACGAAAAAAATCAATATGGCGTGTATAAGAAAAAGCAGTTTCTGCATTTGCTCAGTAACATAAAGAAATTACAGCATTTTTTTAAAAACAAGGTTTATATTGATTTCTGTAAGCGCGTGTACGTAAACGGTACTGTTAATATCAAAATGGCATATGACGGTATAGAAAAACGGTATTTAATAAAACGTTGTATGTTAGAATAGTTGTTGTATGTGGTAAATTATAATAGACACAAAGATATATTGTCATTGTTGACAATAGGAGTCTTTTTTCCTCCAAAGACAAATTAAAATTGAATTTTAATATGAATGAACTTATTCTAGATGAATACAAGGTGATAATAAATATAACCAATTAATATTAGTCTTAAACGAACTATGAAATAAATTGAAAGATAATTCCGTCTATGGAAAGAATTTGTGCAACTTTTAAATACACAGTTGCGCAAGTAAACATATACGAGTGCCATGTTGTCATAAATAATTTTCATAAATTTGGTTAAGTAAATACATACTCAAATATTTATTATACGGAAATAATTGTGGAAAATAAAATGTACTGAAAACTTATTAATATAACTAAAAGTTAAAATTTACTAGTTTATTATTCTGATTACTATCAATATTTAGCACTCAAGTACCCTTTCAATTAAAGAAGATGCTGAGTTTTTGCTTTCCCAAAATGGAATCTGCTCTTCATTATTTACAATTTTGAATTAAAGGTTGTATAATTTGAAGCAAAGAATCGATAATACTTAAAGTTAATTACCCATTTCCCGGGGCCAGTAGGTATCCAAGTGCTCCTCTTAGCAATTTTATCCGGCTTTGGTCTAACATACGTTGGACCAACTTTGCCTGTCGAATCTATGAATGGGTTGTTGTCAAAGTAAGGCTTTGGACATACCACCGATACCATAGGAGGACCAGTCACTTTCTTTTCCCCCTTCTTTAGTTTGTCTTTCTTAGCAACTGGTTTATACGGATCTGGTCTAAGATTATAGAATTCATACTACCGAATAACTAATCATACACATATTTCTCACTCATGTTCCGGATATTTTGATAAGCATATGTTTGCATATCCTGGGCCTCCTTGCTTAACTGGATTAGTAGTAAAATTTGGTTTAGGCCGCACATATTTCGGCTGCTTTTGTTTAATGCCACTGAAATGTTCTACGGTTCCAGAAAAACATCCGTAGTAGTCACCAGGAGTAGAATGCCACTTTGCGGGACCAGTTGGCATAAACGCTGCTTTTCCAGCTCCCTTTACCGGCCTAAGGCATTAAGAAGATCTATAATTCAATTTAGACTGAATTGAGACTTGATTACTTCTTCGTTTTAGGTTTCTTCCAATTTATCCCTTCTCCTTCAAATAATCTTCTAAATTCTTCATCAAAATACCCATGCTGAGTCCCATTTTTAATTTTTCTACCACCGGCCAGCATGTTTTTACCTTTAAAGACTTTATTATCTGGAACATTTTTAAATCATACTAGGATTCTTTCCTGAACTTGATCATAAATTATTTGAATGTACCTGAAAACGGCGATACATATTTCTTTCCATGCATATAACCTGCTTCGATAAAGATGCCTAGTCGTTCTAGGTCTGGTTTTCCAAACTGCTTGCCTAAATTTGTGAGATCATACTGTGGTTTTTTTCCAGGCATTGTGTAACACTTTAATTTTTTACGTCCGCATTAAAATAATAAAAATGAACAAAAACGCTATGAAGAGTGGTACCCTAAGCGCATGACAGTTAACAAAATTAACCTAAATCTTGACGCTGACTTCACTGAAGTTGACTTTGTATCGGGAAGTGTAGTTTAGATGGCGCTGAGAAAAACTGTTGCTAATATAGATATTTTACAGAATGTCCACTAAACTGTCCTGTGTCATTGATATACTCTGTTCCTATATGTACAAAACACCTTGCATACAAATACTTAATCCTTAATACTTCCAATTCCGTGGCAAGTTTGAGGATAAACTCATTATAGACTAACAAGTGGCCTTAATTTGGAAGCAGCCAAAAAATGTTAATTTGGCAGAAAATAATAATGTATTACAATAACAACAAATAAAAGATCCATCTTCACACGTCACTGAAGAAAATACTGTAATTACTGATGAACCACACCAGGTAAAATTGCTAACAGCACTTAACCGACTTCAAAATAAGAAATTCAGGTCTTTTGGAGATCTTCGAGGTAGGTTCGCCAAGCTTTTGTACTCCCTAATGCGAAGTAATCAAAAACCCTACCAAATAATTTGTAATTTTGCAGAATGCTGGTCGTCCGTATGCTTGCATGCTCGTAATATATACAGGCTATAATAGGATCATACAAATACGTTTTCCTTTATTTGAAAATTTCCTGAAGTAGCACAAAGTTTCGATTTTTCGATGGAACACTCAGTGTATC
>JAWQRJ010004952.1:0-10630 GCA_033557515.1 Diorygopyx duplodentatus
GTATAGTTATATGTATGATTATTCGATTTGGTGTGTAGAGGTTCGTACAGAACTTTGGCGAACTCTAACCGAATTTACGTGTGAACTTACACGTGGGTGCTTTGATTGGAAGAGTTGTCACGAAACACTCTACTCTTGGTTGGCCAACGGATTTTCTTTTTCTTTATTTACTCATTTAATATTGGTTTTTATCCTTGCAAACCCACGTGGAGTATTAAGAATAACTGTTATTACCTTGAGGGCAATTGTTATAATTACTGTACAAATTAATCCTGTATGCCTACACAGTGGGAATGCTTTATATACTGATATTGCTTATTTGTTGAATATTATATGTATTATTATTAGCTTTAGAATTTTCTTTACCTGGGGGGGAAATTTCGTTTATTTGTGAACTTCACCATTTCGAGTTTTTGTGTGAGCCTATGCGAGCTGGGTAAGTCTTAAGTCTTAAGAGCTGGGTAAGTGTCGCCAAAAATTTATCTTCTAACCCTACCCTTCTCCACTGAGCAGAGAGTGGCCGTGGGACTTACCGCGCAGGAGGAATTGGTATTGTTTGTTTATTATTTGTCTAATTTTGTAATTCGCGAGTGTTGGGTTGGCGGCGTCAACGGTAACAATAGAACTATGGAATACCGAGGTTGTAAATTTCGGCATTTGCTAATTAGTAACTTTATGGCTTAATTCCACGAAGGGTCTAGGCCATCAAGTTACTAGTTAGCAAATGCCGAAATGGATAGGTGTTAACCCGTAGCAACGCAAAGGTTTGAAATTGTTAGAATGGAACATGAAAACCGATTGTATTACTGTTTACAACATTTTATTAAATAAAATATGAAATAATTATAAAATGATATTTTATTTGCAGATTTAAATAATAACACTTAAACCCGTTTTATTCGAAAGCAAATTGATCGATTTTAATATTTCTTGCAATAATCATATGGAGAGTATTTCGTGTCCGAACATAATGCAACAGTTGTGTAACAAATATGTGTAACAAGGCATAAATTAAGTTATATAAAAATTTACAAGTTTGTGTAAACTTCGTGATATTTTTCCTTCTGCATATTACAAAGTATTTTCATCATTGAATTTATTGTAATAAATGTGATCTTTGATGAAACATTACACATTATTTTTTGACAGCAAAGCTTTGTGGTATTGGGCATTTTTCCTACAAATATTGGTTTACTGTCTAAATATAAATTTATTATTTTTGTGCAACTAAGCCAATTAATGTTTAGGACACAACGGTTAAACTGGGATTTCTTAAATATTAAACAATTATCTTTAACAAAAGGTTATTTTCAACAAATTATTTCTACGAATCTTCTCATTATAACAGTCTGCATTAACCTTTTGCGGCCCAAGTCGGTTTTATCAATTATTTTTAACAGGAGGTTATTTTGACTAAATTATTTCTAGAAATGCTTAGGGGATTACTCCCTTAAACATATGTACGGTCAAATTTTATATGTGTTTACGTCTAGGCGACCCAGTGACGGTGAGTTAACACCTGAATTAAAGTAGTTTCGCGCTATCGGGTCTATTACTATCATGTCTTACGATGACATACTTGCGATTACGATATTACAATTACAATTATGTACTTCCGAGAAATGGGAGAAATCTCGCGCAAGAGGTGTTCGAAAATTCCTCCTGTCTGGATATAGTTTTAATTATTTATAAAATAATTTTTTGCAAGCAAAACATTTCCACAAAAGAATATTGCAAAAATGCATCCGCGCAATAAGGCTTTTCAGGAAATACTACATACATTTTATCTGTCACAAGGCAATCATTCGCGGAACGTGGCATCATTACGGTGTTGTAAATCACCGAATGCCGATGTCAATTTTCTCTGTAGATGCCGACAGATGTGTCGGCGACATGTGCGGCTGTCTTTGATAACGGGAAGCCGTTCCCGACTGGCACGAGTTTGTAATTCCGTCCTGCACACACTTGTATCTGTCAAGCGCACATTATTGGATTACTTTCGGTATTTCAAGCAACTTGCTCGGTTTTGATACACCACTAAAGAGCGTGCCAACGCGTACGAATACAAAGAACATGCTTGAATTGCTTTTCGTTAGTTTATAATCTCGTTTACGTTGTTATTGGTTTCAGTAAGTACGTGATTCAATCAGGTTAAAGAACGTGTAGCTATTACATTAAAAAATTGCGTCACTATTTAAAGAGACAATTTACTAAGCAACAAACACTTTTCTTCTTTAACATATACACAGAACAATTAATTGGTACCCAATTAGGTGCACACGTGGCACTACAATTTTTCTGGATCAAAGCACATACTAAGAAGATTGGACTCAAAAGGACAAAATCACTATAAAAGAACAAGAAGGTAATTTTTTTATGCATAGAGAATGAAGAACGTGAAAGAAGTATGCAAAGTGGAGCAAAATAAAGAACCGTTAGAAATAGGAGAAATTAAAGAAAATAAGAAGACACTGAAGAAGTAGTATGCAATATGAGATGACAACAAATAGAAAGATACATCGAATGAAGTGAATATAAGAAGAAAGCTAAAGAAAATGAAGGCAACAGGAAGAATAATAAAGGACGGAATACTGTGGAAGTGGGGCGAATAAGGGAAGAGATAACAATATGCCTAAAAATAACAAAAGAAATAAGGGATAACAAAAGAAACAGAGTGGCAATGGAAATGAGACAAGAATTAGAAAATGTCAATTAAAACAAAAAAGTGTAAAAAGCAAACAAGCCTACAGACACTATAGGAAGACAATTTTAAGCTGATTTGAAGCTAATTTTATAACTATGCAACTTGAACTTAAGTAAATTGACAGTAATAGAAGTTACTAAATTTTATAGAATGGATTCGATTTCGGTAGCTCAACCGAATATGCTAGTTTAATTGGGTAGTTTCAGTCAAAACCACGCATATTAATAAAATTAACCTTACAGTCGAAAATGTGAAAAACAGGTCAGAAACTTGCACTGTTTACTCTACTTTTTCTTTTTTACTAGTTGATTTTGTGGCTTGAATGTGTCCAATTGTTGTTTTGTGTTCTAACGTAGAAAACTTTTGTATTTAATGACGAGGCCGTCGTAGTATTAAGGATTGCACGGTTGATTGGTAGAGATCGCGAATGGGTGACAACCATTCGCGATCTTTCGCGTCAACCTTTTTGGTTCAATATTACAATGTAGTGTTGCGACAAATAAATGTATCATAATAATAATAAAACATAGGTGTAAATATAGACGGTAAAAATATTAGAAATATAAAAAACAGGCTCTATATGAAAACACAGAGTAGCGATGTGACGGTTTAAAAATTAAAATGCGCACTGAGCACAGCAAATGTAGGTGTATAAATAACTATAACATGTGGTTAACCAGTTCTCAAAATTTAAAGCTTATGTCAGAAGCAATAGTTGTCAGAGTAGCCAGAAATAAATTACCCAGATTTCGTACAGTTTCACCTCTGTAGATTTTTTCACAATCATTACATGATATGGAGTATATGCCGTATAGTCACTACTTTATTTTTATAATTCGTAGGGATATTTTGTATTATGTTAAATACTACGTAAAAATGGCATATACTTCATACCATGTAATGAATGTGGAAAAATCTACATAGGTCAAACTGGACAAAAACTAGGCATGCCCAGACAGGTCATAGAATATATTTCCAAACCCGCAAATTCTGCATGAAACAAAGCAGGAGAAGAAAATGGATCGATTGGAGCAGATGGAAATTGAGAAGCACAAATTTGGCAAAATATCTCTCCTTAATGAACAAACGAATTTTGAAGGAGAACTCTTATATTGTAGTCTTCTCCTTTAATCTTTTATTTGTATTTTCATAATGCATTTTTGGCCACTCTGACATCTGTTTCACCTTCTAACATAAACTTTACGTTTGGAGAACTGGTGGAGCTTACCACACGTTATAATTATTTATACACGTGTATTTTCTGTTTTCAGCGCGCATTTTAATTTTTAAATCGCCACAGCGCTAGTCTTTGGGTTTTCATATTGTGTTTTTTATATTTCTAATGTTTTTACCGTCTATATTTACACCTATATTTTTAACCTGTCTTTGTGGAAGGTTTTCACATTTTCGACTGTAAGGTTAATTTTATTACTATGTTCTTTACCTTTATTTTTTGAAAATTCTGAAAACAAATTTATTTACGTTATAAGAATTTATCTTTCTATGTCTTTTTCGAAAATACCCGTACAAACTGGAAAATGATGAGGGGAAAATGTAAACTCAACAGTTACAAATTATAAAAAACAAAGGTATAGAATTCCTATTAACTCCAAAACATGAAACAAAAGTAACAATGAATATCAATTCAGCATAAATTACATTCCCTGGATATCTCTCCTTACAAGTCCTTGGATATCTCTCCGAAAATTCATATATTCATGACTTAAAACGGTCGCTGTGGGTTTTGATTCACAATCACTTATGTGTTGAGTGAACGGTTTTGCTAAATTTTGTAGTTATCCATAGCACAGCTTTCCTCAACTTTTTATAATTTGCGACCGCTTTTTCCACATCAATTTCAGTCGTGCCCCCCTCGACGTAATTTGTTGAAGTTATTGTTACATTTGATCAAATCCGCAATGACACAAACAACCAACGGATGACAGGAGGCAAGAAAGGCACTTTTGTGTTATTTATTAAAAACATTTGAAGCTGGCAGCATAAGACTTAACAAACTTAAATGACATTTAGAAACGCTTCATAGTCCGTACGTTAAGAAAACTCTGGTTTCTCTAGTTCTTTGTTGTTTAATTAAAATCGGATGAAAATCGAGCATTTCTTTTTAAGAAAGCTTGGTCTATAAATAAAGCAGCTTTAGTAGCTTCTTACAAAGTTGCGTATCAAAGAGCCAGATGTAATCTGATAATTCTGCCAGCTGCAATTCAGATTACAGTAATTGTACCTGGAGATACCTTTGCTAAACAATTATAGTTCATACCTCTATCTAATGATACCGTTACCCGTCGAATTGACGATCTAGCTGAAGATATATAGCTACAACTTGTTTCAATCCAGTTTGATGAAGCAACAGAGAGCAACATGAAGCACATGAAGCAATCATTTATACTAAATGTATTATAATTATTAAATAGAAGAAAGATAGAATTGTGGTTATATAAATGTAAAGTGCTTGATTTGGTAAATTCTTAGAAGAAATTGTAGGTTTAAGGCCATTAACCGATTTGTGTATTTTGGTAAGGCGAAATAACTTACTGTCAACACCAGTATGAGTTGTTAATTTATTTTTTGTAACTTCATCAAGGCAATTATGTTGATTTAGTCTTTTAATGAAATCGTTATTATCCTTCTCTGCCAGAACGATCATACCATCTGAACTGACCGGTATTTGACAGCAACTATCCGGTGGATTAAGATTTCTGGTATGCATATAATTAAGGCATTGACATAATTATGTACAGTGAGTGGGAAAAAACGAAAATAACGCAGGCTGGAGTTGCCTGCACTGTAAGAACAGGAAATATCAGTAAAAATGTGACAGAGAGAATATTAAGATATGTATACAAAACAGATAGATTTGATAATCATAGGATGTCGATCAAATAAGGGATCAAAGAACAAAGGCAAACTAATAATAATAACCGTAGGAGACTTCGATGGCAGAGTAGAAATGACACAGAAAACTCAAAAGCAAAAAGACAGTAAACTAATAGAATCAGGAATAGGCTAATAGTAAGAATCACAGTGAAACAATGTTAAGGAAGGATCGTCCGTTTTGATCAGGCAGGCAATATCCAGGAATGAGCAATGTAAAAAGTGCAATGCACACTGGAATTAACTTTCAATTATTAAGCTATGGTTAGTTTTAGGTTTAAATTGGAAGTTATTTTAACCATTTACATTTTATTTAACTACAGATCAAACACTATTATTATATTATATAAAACCGTAAATAAAGCAATGCAGTGTGCAGTCTCCTCAAATATGTTCTTTGCTCATAGTAGATAGGTACAGCATCTTTAAGGCTCACTTAATCAAGAACATTCAATATTGCCAAAAGCAACCGTCTTCAGTTGCAGAGTACACACACTAGCGCAAAACTTCAGGGGCTGAAGGCGCAAGTTACACGAGCATGTATCTACGCTATTCAAACCCTAGTTTAAACATCTCAGATCCGTGTACTACTTCGCAGTTTCCATTCGCGATATATTTAACTTTATTAGCGCTAATAAAGTAGCTCCCTAGGGGCGTTGTGGGATTACGGGGCTCGATAAGAAAGAGCAAACTAGACGGTTATATTAATGACTTCTCGCTCGGGATATTGTCAGCGCGGAAACTTGGCAATCTTTTGTAATATGCTCGCATCGCTTAGTTGTCAACAAGTAATTATGTCGGAATAGGCAGATTACGAAATGAACGTGGCTACACAAAGCGCCCAGGTACTGTGGGGAGATGTAATTTTGCAGCTTTAAGTAAACTTCTAAAGACGTAGTGCTTAGTAGGTTTCAAAAACGTTGTACTTTCGTTTCTACAAGCCTTTTTGGTGGTGAGGTATAATTATAGTTTATGATTATAACCTTATTCTGATTTCTGTTCATTCAAGGGCAATAATAAGGTATCTACCACAAATTGCTTTATTGTAGCAATCGAACTGGTCAAAACTCGTTTTCTCTTCCTTCGTTGCTAAATATTTTGACGTTTGATCCATCATCATAATTTTCAGCGTATTCTAAAAATGAATGAAATGTATAATTATACTATTAATGTATTATAAATATATTATTAATATATTCGGTAGGGAAATAGATTCAGAAGTAGAATCATCCCAGATTGCAGATTGCTTTTCTTATATAGTTATAAGTTTCACATAAAGTTTACTGGTTGATCTTCATCGCTAAACTTAATTTACAAATTGGTTTACCCAGAACCGATACATGCACAAATTTTAACAATTTAATTCAGAAAATCAGCTGAAAGCACAGATGTATAAGATAGATTGAAGTTGAAGTTACATCAGTTAAGGAAAGCTTCTGCATTCCGTGTGCCTTTTGTAATTTAAAAAGAATGTATTGATTATACGCAAAATTTCTCATTGCTATATACCACGGATACTTTTTGATAAAATGAAAAAAAATGTATAACGATCATGATTGACAAAATGATAATACTTCGATGTGCGCATATCCATAAATCATAGGCAAAAAGGAACAACATGCAGACTATTTTAACAATAATGATATTTGTTCACATACTCTGACAGTGTTTAGTGCTGAATGTAATGATTGAATTCATACATTTTTTACGAATTCTTTTTATTTTTTTTTAAATTGCTATTACACACAGTCACTCCTTTCCCCTAATAATCAAGACTTTCCCTCTCGTTACAAAAAAAGAAAAATTTGTAAACAACTGAAATATCAGAGCACTGAAATGCCCCAATCAAGTAATCAGGATCACATTTTTCATATTAAAAAGTCTGCCGATAAATATTTTCCTACAAGTGCAAAATTTTTAACCATGGCAATAATGAATCTAACATGTTTGTAATGTGTTAAGTAAAACGAAATATCATAGCTTCACAAAATTACTTACTGCTGAGGATAATAGCAGCGACTGCAACACTTACTATTTTGCACTACTAAATTTATACACTTTTATTAATCAAAAAGTTAATAAAACTTATTATATGTACTACCTCTTTTAAGATCATGTCTCCTTTCAGGATATTACAAATTTGTGGAAATAAAATGCATTCGAATATATCCAAATACTTGAAGAGAAAATAACTATATTAGAAGTAAACACACAGGTAATTTCTAACAAGAATTAAATTTCAAACCCTCTGTAACACAACTGTTAAATTACTGTTTAATTAACAACTGTTTAATTACAAAAATTAATCTACTGAAATTGCAATTTCAAACGTTCTGGAAAAGTACTGTTCAAATACTCTCAAACTAGTAGACCAAAGTGTGCAGGGACACCATCTTGTGAACATGATGTCTGGATGTTTTGTTGGATTCATACAACAATTCCATACAATTATCAACCAAAAAAAATTAAACTTAACAAGTACCATACACAGCCAACATTAAGGCGAGACCAGTAAGACTGCTTTCCGACCTTAAGTAATTAAAAAGAATTAAATTTAAATTTATAAAATTGCCTAAAATAATTCAAATATGCGATATACAAGGAAAGACGAAACACTACTAATTGTAAGTAAAATAACATGAAATGGGAAAAAATTTTAAATTTCCAAATTGCCAAATTAAAATAAAATCAAGTAAACGAAATACTAGGAATAAAGTTACGCAATTAAGTAATAGAATATGAAAATGGGATGTAACATTAAAATTAGTCAAAGTTAAACTATAAAGTATAAAATATATCGTGCCCTAAATAAGGTTTATAGGGAAACAATTTTACAATTTTAACTCCTTTAATAATTTCCTTATTGGCCTTTCTGAAACATGATGATCCGCAGCCAGACAACTGGCAGATGTTTGTGACTTATCAGTCAGATCCACTAAAACGTTTAATAAAATATCAAGATTTGTTGCTGTTTTCTATCTTCCTGAAACTGGCGATGTTTTATACTTCTTATTTCCTTAAATCATTGAACTGTTCTTGATACCGTTGACCCAGTAATTGGAGGTATGTTTGGATGAGTATCATTAAATATGAATAATTAATAATTCAACACGTTCGGTTTCGGCTAAATTATTTTTTAACCCTTAATTACTCGCACAAAGAAAATCACATAACTGCTCGCACGGGGTCTCGACAGATCGATTCGACGCAAGAATCCGATTCACGAAAGTTATTAATAATTAAGGGTTAAATTAAGGGTTAAATTAAGGGTTAAATTAAATTAGAATGTCATTTTATTTTAAACTTGACTAGGTTGCTTGGAAACTAAACCTTATTTTACATTAAGTGGACCAATTATTTCTAAAAATACTTATTATCAGATTACAATAACCATTTCTGTTTGATTCAATTTGCTTCAGTTAGAAGTTCAATTTTCTTTAGCCACGAAAAGCTGAAAAAATTGTATGAGCTATTACTAACAACAGCCCAAAAAGAAGAAGATACTGTTTTAATGTAATCATCGTTATCATTGAGTTGTTAATTTAATTTATTGTTCATAACTATTTTTCAATAAACAACCTTACCATGGACCCTACTATTTTTCTAAAACAAGTATCTTTCAAGTGATATAAATATCGACTTATCTTGTCATTAAAAAAATACAAGAAGACCGCTTTTGTGAGGCGGTATTTCACAAACGCTCGAAGCAATAAACAAATGAAATTTCTGTTAAAAGATAGGTTTTTATAAACAATCTAGCATTACCAAATTTCAAATTTATGTCTCAAACCATTTAGATATAATTCCGTTTGGTGGAATACTTTATCCACCTCTCACAGTGGACAGCAGCAATAGTTTGGATGGAAGTGACAGAAATTTTAGGACATGTGCTGTAGACTTCCGCAACCAATATTAATATAAATAAGTTCATTGTCTATTATGTCGAATTTCGATCAATTGAATACTAATGTATGGATTTTATCCAAATATTTTTCAAATAGAAAGCAATAATGTAGAATATAAAGTCATTACACAGGCTGTCCGGTAGGTAGATGTAGATATTTTAAGGGACGTTAAGGGGGTTCGTTATACATATTCTGGACCACATATGCTTTTGTGCAAAGTGTCATGGCTTATGTGCAAAGTGTGATATTTCAGAGATATTGACAACATTGTGTTTTTTTAAGTATAATATCCTGTATATTATGAATTTGTGGTCTATTTGATTCAACATTTATATGTCCTAAGTCGCACCGTTTAGAAGTTATTTCTAAAATAGATCGGGGGGGTTAGGTGAGAGAATTAGATGTTGGCAAAATTGTGTTTAAGTCCCTTCGAAGCGGTTGGAGGTGAAATAAAACACAGTCTATGTCGTTTAGCGCACTTATTTTTATTGTTTTATTACACAAATACTTATAATTAGATCATTCTCTCACCTAATCCCCCCGATCTATTTTAGAAATAACCTCTAAACGGTGCAACTTAGGACATATGTATGTTTAATCAAATAGACCATAAATTCCATAAGGAACCCAAAAATGTAACCCAAAAATGTAAAGGGTGTTATATTTAAAAAAACACAATGTTGCCAATATCTCTGAAACCATGACACTTTGCACATAAGCATATGTGGTCCAGAACATTCATAACCGGACACCCTGTATATAACGGAAGTTAGACAACACTGATCCGCAATTTTGCAACTTCAGCAAATATACCTAACATTTGCCACTGGGCTCGCCTCCAAACTTCTTCTTTTTTTACAGTCGTCGGTTTGTACAATCTCTATTCAGCATCCAACATTAGTCGGCCATCATATATACAGTTCGCTTTCCTTGGTATCTCTTTTAATATCCAATCACTTTAATATCCTGATGGAAGCGGTTGGAAGCCATGTTCTTCCGAAAAATCACCAAGATTGTTAGGAAAGACATCTAGATGAGCATTAAGTAAGTGAACTTTGACGCTAAAAGGGTTGTAATTTGCAGCTTTCGGGTTCCCCAAAAAGTTGTTAACCACACTTCTCAATGCAGT
>JAWQRJ010004953.1:0-10628 GCA_033557515.1 Diorygopyx duplodentatus
CTATCCTACAGAATGTTTTGATGTCTACAACTTTTTCCTTCGAAATTTTTTGAGACAATATATAATATGGAAAATATTCACATTTGAAGAAAATGACAATCTTCAGTTTTTTCAGGACATCTAGTAGGCGATGCATTTTTTTGGAAAAACAAAAGAAGGTCTGAACAGCTTAGATAAACACCCTCATATTGTTCCATTTAATTAAATCTGTAGGGCTTACGGCCTGTCTGTCTTATGTACTATTGTGAGCAAAAAAAACTGGGACACTATTTTGAATAGATAGCTGTGATATTTAAATATTTTAGTGGATTAATCTGACTTGTCAAGATTGTTGTTATGAAGGCATAGGTTGCCAACTCAGAACGTCACATCTGTCACATACATAAATTTGAATATCAATTATATCAAAATTATTCAAGAAACGGAAAAAAATCTGGTATAAAGCTATTAAACTCTTGTGACTGTCTGGTATAATTCTTTATTCTATATTTATTATTATATTTGACGAACTTGTATCTGCACATATAGTAGCAGTGGTAATCCAGTAAAAAATAGATTTTAATATTTTGTCATTCCACCATTCTTATTAATAACTTCCTGCAGCCGATGAGGTACAGAATGTATATAGGGCACTATAAAATTTTCATTTCGTTTCAAATTATTCCAAATTCTTTCAATTTCCCATTATATGTGGATTGGAATGTTTTTCATCGCTAAACATGACATTATTCCAATAATCTAAATCGCGTTATATGTGGTTTAAGGCAGACAATAAACGTGACTGTTTGCCCATTTCGTTTAATTTAATTTTTCCTGCTGCTATTCTACACTTCAAGTCAGATTCCCTAACGCGTCTACGTGCGGTTGTAGAAGAGGCTGGAAATCGTGTTTCAATTGCTGCATATCGAACTGAATCAAAAGAATGATGTCTTATGCGATTCACCAAGTCCTCATCTTCGGCCGCTGTAGATTTTCTCTTCCGCCCAGACCCAACCTTCCGTTCAAAATTTCCATTTTCGTTAAATTTTGTTTTTATCTCCAGGACGCTATTTTTGCTTACGCCAAAATTAATAGCAGTCTGTCGTATGCTAATGCCATTTTCCAAACTGGCAATAATTCTTGCCTTTACTGCAATATTTATTGGTACCATTGAAACGAAACGCAGTTAATGTCAAATTCAAGCTTGCTGACAATAAACGTCAAGTTGACAGAAGATAGGTTTATACAGGCAAAAAATGCTTGTCCCAGTTTTTTTTGCTCACAATAGTACGTTCTCGGAAACGTGTTTTGGATTGTTGCTATGGTGAATATCTCGTTTGACCAATTAGGTGTGTAGTTCTTTGCAAATGCGTGGCGGTATTTACTAATCCGCACATGTTGACCTACTTTGAATTTTGGCGGCGTGGGATCGACAATTTTTATTGAATCGTAGACTGTTTTTAAAATATGGGATGAATTTTTCCGGTTTACAGCGCCTGGTTTGATGCCTATTGTTCTATGTGGGGTGTTATTATATTGTCTTATTAAAGTAGGTAGCAGTTCCACCCAGCGATAGGTCCCCTGATAGCTGAATTCCCTCCACATCTTCTCTTTTAAGGTTCTATTAAATCGTTCAACGATTGAGCTCTTTAAAGCAGAATACGTGCTGTAATGATTAATCCCCTTTTGCGGCATTAATTGTTTGAAATCTGCATTGCAAAATTTCTTTCCATTATCCGTTTGTAGGTTTTTCGGTATGATACCTTTTGTACGCGATAGAATTGCTTTCATTGCGCGGGTCACCTCTTTTCTGCTCTTATTTTTGAGGGGTGAAGTCCAAGCATATTTCTAGAACGCGTTAGTCACCACCAGGATATGTTTGCAATTATTATTCACTTTGGAGTATGGAATCATTTCAACTAAGTCTGCTTGAAATAAATCTTTTAAGCCTTTAATTATTACTCGCCGCCTATTAAAGTTTTTTCTAACAGGAGCATGGAGCTCGTTAACCAAGTCCCTTTTAATGTCCTTCATGATGTAGTTTCCACTAATAACTCAACGAAGAATGGTTGAATCGGTGGTCGTGTAGTAGTAATAGTACCTGTTTACCAAAGAGCTGCAGCTTCGTAACTTTCTCACATTCGATATTATCTCCGTGCCGTACGAAACTTCCGTTAGATGCAGCGATGCAGCTTTACCGTTTATGAGTAGCTTTACATTACCCGTCTTCTTGTGATCTTTTATTTGACCGACATAGAAAGCGTTGTTGTACTTTGACACGTGCCCAATGTTTTCAATAATAAAGTTCTTCGTGTTAGTATCGAGAGTACCGCTCCCGCTTAAAGTTAAAATAAACTGCCGTCGTGGACGTTTGACAACACCTAGACGAGTTAAGTTTTTTGATACACTATATTCGAGAATGTGTTTACCAAACTTATTGAGAGATACGGCACCACCTTGAGAAAGTCCGCCGAATTTGTTTACCCTCATGTTACGTGAGCGAGATCGTCGTATGGTTTAAGTCGGGCACCTTCGCGACTTTGTTTTTATATCATCGTATAATTCCCGCTACCTCTAATTCCTGAACAATAGATATGATTTCATTTCGGTGGCCAGTGTGACCGGCATCTTCGGATACCTTTAACAAACGTAGCCTGTCTACTAATTTATTTACGTCATCCCAATATTCATACTCTTTTACAGCGCCCGGTGTGAGTTTCTTTTATAGACCGCGACCAACCTTCCAATGTTTTGCCCACCAAACGTTCGCATTTTCACGAGCTAATATCGGTTTAATAATGTTAGCATACTTATGAGCTTTACTGGCGGCAGGTCCCCTCTCAGGATCGTAATTTACTTTATAGGCATTCGTTCTTTGTAAAATATCTCTATAGTCGCGAGCCTCTCGGATTAAATCTTCCAGGATTCTTTCTAAATATCAGTTCGTATAAACCCGGAGTTCCTGTATACGTGAAATCGCCAATTATTATTATATATTAGACGTGAAATCGCCAATTATATATTAGATTATTTCCGATATATAAATTACCATCTTCTGCTTCATAAACACCGTATTTCGTGTCTAATTTCCTCTCAATATCCATTTTTAATTCTGTAATATATTTTCTAGGTAATTGATGAAATTGTTCCAATACCGCTTGTACTTCCGGTGTTTTAAGTTGCTCTTTAAGTTCCTGCAACCTTTGTCGCGCAATCTCCTCTTGAACGAGCAACGATCCCGTACTATCTCCTAACGACCAATCTTCTTCGTACTCACCCGACGCTTTACTTTTAATTACATCGCTCGCAGCACTTTTCTGACCAACTGCCCCCGTAAATACTTCCTCGTCCCCGAGAAATGAAAGCAATGGAGTATCGAAACTCCGGTGTAGAGAAGTATACGCTTGCGTTTTCAATGGTCTCTTCACTCCCTTCGTCCTTCGAAGTTCAAATGAAAGGTCTAGACTAGAATGTTTGCGTGATTTTTCACTAATCGGAGACATATCGTCACCCTTCTTAAATTCATTTTCGGCAAGTACTTCAGCATCGGTGGGCGTGTATAACCGTGCAGAATATAATTTTTTAGCCATATCTCGAAGAGGTTCCGTAATCGGTGCGTACTCGCGTTCCGTGCGGAATTTCGACTCTTCTACATCTTGTTTTAATGTCCGAATCTTTTCTTTCACAGCATCATGCGCATTTATTAATTCTTGGGTTAGCTCTCTATTCATAACGTAGAACGACCCTTAATCGCTAGATGACTAAAACTCTACTGACGTGGGCGGTAGGTTAGGTAAGAGTTGAAAGAACTTGTCAAAACCTTTACGGTAGCGACCTTTATCTCTACAACAGTCCAGATCAATAACGATAACGTCATATGAACATTGCCAACACTTGTCGCAAATTTGTTTGAAGTCGTCAAAACTCATGTCGCTCGAAAGATGATCGTCGTAAATGTGTCGTAGATTCGTAACATCCTGCCGAAATAATACTAATAAATTGGTGTTATCTCTGATTAATTGCTTCAGAACGGTGCTAAGTTTGGCATAAATAAAAGCAGTCAACATTCTTATGTCGACCATACGAATAAAATTCTTTAATAATATTTTGTGTGGAGCAGGAAACGTCGTCGAAGATGACAATCGAATATTCATTAACTTTATCAGGAGTTATAAAACTCTCTAAGTTTGAAAACTCATAATACCCGCAAGCTTTTACGAGTAGAAGCAATCGTCGGAGATATCCGTATTTGTTTTGGTACAATGAATTTGAACACAGATATATATTTAAAAATCGCAAACCATTCCGTACGGTTAAAAGAGAGAGAAGAACATTTGTTTTTCCACAACCCGACGCGCCAACGATTAACCCTCGTTTACACCCCCCGCCGAATAGTTCGTTGTGTCTTTTAAAACTGTTGTCTCCACAGGTAAAGTTCTGAATTGGCAGTGATAATGGTTAACATGGGTGTTACCATTAGCCGATTCTAGAACCTCCTACTAAAACACAAAGGCCAAGGTCAAGGCCTGCCACTCCAGTGGCGGCCTTGAGGAGGTTGGAGAATCGGCTAATACCTACTACTACCGAAACATATGAAGCAACGAGGAATTATACAGAAACGGGAGTGGAAAGGGGCAGTCAAGGAACACAAAAGAGGACAGTGCTGGAAAGATCGCCAGATGGAGACGAATTAGACAGGCAACTGAGAAAAATTACAAGGACATGAAGACGAAAAACTAATAGGGAAAGGAACAACAAGGAATTAAAACAACCAAACATATGGCGCTTCGGAACTTGGAATGTTAGAGGACTTGACGGGAAATAAACTGAACTCAGCTTGGAATTTAACAAAGCGAAATTGAGCATACTAACCTTGTTGGAGACAAAAAAATAGGGCAAGGCATGATGGAGGTTGAGGGGGGACATATATTGATCTACAGTGGAGTACCATCAACTAAAAGAAAGAGCAGCGGCGAGAGTGGCCTGCATAATACATAAAGATTTAAGAAAGGCCATACAACAATGGAAAGGATGGTCAGAAAGAATACTAACGGTACATAGAAATGTAGAAGAATTGACAATCCTAGCAATATAGGGACCAAATGAAGACGATACCAAGGAAAATAAGGAAGGGTTTTGGCAGGACTTAGCGGAGGTTACAGAGACCAGCAGAGGAAAAATTTCCTGGCCGGAGAGTTTAACGGAACTGTGGGTATAAAAGGCGTAACAAGTAAGGACGCAGTAGGAAACCACGGGGAAAGGACGAACAATAATAACGGGACAAGATTGATTGACTTCTGCATTCTGAATAACTTAATAGCCACAAATACATTCTACATTCACAAGGAAATACATAAATTTTCACGACAAGAGCACAAGAGAGAAAGAAGATCGATAATAGACTCATACTGGTCAGCAGAAACAATATGATCAACGACGTAAGAGTAAAGAGGGGTTCAGAAATAGGAAGTGACCACTTACTTCTTGTTGCGAAAGTCAAGAGTGGAATAGACCCCATAAGAATAACTAATGCAGAAGAGAAGACAGTAGAACACTTAAAGATCAGAACTTATAAATTGAAGACAGAGGAAATGCAAGAAGTGTACAAAGAGAAAACAAACAGATTAAAGCAAAATGAAGCAAACATCGCAACAATGAATATGGAAACTGTTTAAAACAACAACTATAGAGCTGAGCGATGAAGATATACGAACAAATAATAGAGGCTAGAACACGACCTCTTATTGAACATACATTAGACCAATCACAGAGCGGATTTAGAAAAGGTTATAGTTCCCGAGATCAAATATTCACCCTCAAAGAAATACAACACAAGATATCGGCAGCCAACAGGAAAGCTTACTTAGCATTCCTAGATCTCGTAAAAGCTTTCGACAGAGTCCCACGAACACAGATTTGGAAAATAATGAAAGAAAGAAGAATCCCGGACAAGTTAATAAGAGTAATCAAAAGCCTATATAGAAGTAATCATAGCTATGTAAGAACCAACAATATGAAGTCAGACAAATTCGAAATAAAGGAGGGATTAAGACAAGGCAGGGTTATGAGCCCTCTTCTTTTCACAATATTCATGGACCACATCATAAAAGAATGTAAATTGGAAATCAAAGGACTCCACATAGGCTATAACAACATGAGCAGTATAAGAATATCAGTACGCGCCTTTGCGGATGATATCGTCATAATAGCTCACAGTGAGAAAGAACTAGAAAATAATATTGCGAAATGGAGCAACATTTTAAATAAATACGAGATGAAACGCTGCTAAAACAAGAGTAATGGTCGTCGCAAAGCAGGTAGAAAATATCGCTATTAAAATAAATGATATCCGGATAGAACAAGTTAATAATTTAAACTACCTGGGAGTAATACTACAAAGCAATGGATCAGAAGATGCAGACATTAACAGAATTTCTTATGCAGAATTTCTTAAACAAGAAGGAAGTATCGCAGAAAACCAGATTGAAAGTATATAAGACGGTATATAGACCCATACTAACATATGGATGCCAATCATGGGTCCTGTCAACGAGGGCTGCCAGCAAAATACAAAAGGTGGAAATGAAATTCCTAAGGAAAGTAAGGCGGGTCACGTTGATGGATAAAATGAGAAATACCCAAATTAAAAAAGATCTGGATACAGATTCAAAACAAGAATTCTTAGAACATAGACAATTAGCATGGTGGGGACATATGCAGAGGATGAATATGGATAGACAAGTTAAACAAGTATGGATGGCCAGAACAAATAGTAAGAGAAGCAGAGGCAGCGCACCGACAGAACTTGGAACAGAAAAATTGAAGCTCACCTGACAAAAAAAAAGGAAGGCAAAAAGAATGGCAGACAACAAGAAACTCTGGAACGTGTTCGTACATGAAATACAATAGTTGAAATGTAATTAATGTATCCCTACACCAAAAGGTATAAGGGGATTTTTGATGAATAAATAAAAAATTGTTCTCACTGAATCTGAATAATTTTATACTACCATGATGTCTATTGTTGGTTTGGAATGTTAAAACATGAAGTAATAATAAAAATGCTACCGCTTATGAATGGTAAAGAAGACGTTACCAATCAATTGACAAACGCCATTGAACTCTATGCTCAGATGATATCGCCAGAGATTCATGTTTTGCTAATCAATTATGATTTAAAAACCCGGTTCCCAAGCAGCTGGCATTCGGTTATCACAAAATTACAGTTCAATTGAGTAGTTAATTAAAGAAATGAAAGCTCATTTATTATGTAAATTATACGCTGTCAGTTCAATTGCACAACATAAAACAGCAAGATAGGTCACTTGAACAATTCAGCAAAGATGAGAGAATTCAGAGAAGAACAATTCAGCCCTGATACTGTAGGGATTGCGATGTCAATGAAAAAATTGCTATTAACGCATTTGTCAATATACTCGGAAGTGGTGCAGTGAGAATAATAACTAAAGCCAGAAATGACACTGCTTTAAAAGACGCAATTTCGGCCTCGAAAGATGAGGAAAATTGTCAGCAATCCTCAAGTAGCCAACAAGTGTTTCACATTTCTTGTGGTAAAGCAAAACATTTTAGTGGGTACCAGCGCGGATATTACAATCAAAATTCCCAACATTATAACAACGAGGGTTATTATAGATTATAGATTATAATTATAATTGTTGATTATAGATTATTGAATAAGTAAATAGAAAATGATAAATTTCCATTGCCTAACATGTCATAAATTTTAGATTCTCTTTGTGGTGCAGTTTATTTTTCACACTTAAGATTTATCGCAAGCGTATTATCAAGTAGCACTTGGCGAAGCCAGTCGTCCACTTGCAGCTTTTACTACAAATATGGGACAGTTTCAAATGACACCTCTACCAATGGATCTAAAACTAAGTTCATGTGCTTTTTCACGAATCATGACAATTGCTATGTCAGGTTTAAATTATGATAAGTGTTTCGTTTATTTAGATGATTTAATAATTTTTGGCGAAAATTTGCAATCCTACAATACAAATCTTATAAAAGTTTTACGACGATTACGAGAAGTAAAATTAAAGCTTAATCCATTCAAATGTGAATTCTTGACTAAGCAACTTCTCTATTTAGGACATAAAATTTCTGGAACAGGTATAGGTTCGGATCCAGAGAAAATATGCAGAGAAAATCCAGAGAAAATAGCAATTAACCAATATCCTACATCCTCAGACCGGTAGAATACGCGAGTCGTTCACTCAATAAAGCTAAAACTAGATATTGTACTATTGAAAAAGAGCTTTTAGCAATTACATGGGCAATAAAACATTTCCGACCATATTTATTTGGTAAAAAAATTCAAATTGATACAGACCATCGACCATTAATCTATTATCTATTTGGTATGACAAATCCCTCAAGTAGGTTAACAAAATTTAGATTAATTTTGGAGGAATATGATTTTACTGTTCATCACGTAAAAGGATCAGAAAACGCAGTAGCAGACGCTTTATCAATAATAACACTGGAATCAACAAATTTAAAACAATCTTGTCAACAGGTTTACGTCACAACGAGAGCTATGACGAAACAAAAGCCGAAAGAGACTGACGTTAATTCGGATACAATCATACCGCGTATCGTTGAATTTTTAATACGTCCTAAAAATATTGTTGAATTACGCGTAATTACAGAAAATTTATTTAATCATTTATTAAAAGAAAGTGCTAGCAAATAATATATTATTATAAATAATGTTATATATGATACCTCTGCAGAGGTAGTATATGATGTTCGGAAGAATTCTCGATCAGCGTCGACACAGAGTGAGCCGTTGAGATCTTCAATACATTTGTAATAAATGGAATATAAATGAACTATATGTATTAAAAGATACGATATGCGCGTGAATATTAAATAAACTTACTAAAGAAATAAAACATTTAAAAATTAACGTAATCAGCAAAGAGAGAGTTTATTCACCGACCCGGCGATCACCGGAAAACCAAAAAGTATGAACACCGACCGCGAAAGCCTACAACAACGTTTAACCTTCCAATATTTTGTCACGCCAATTTACAATTCTGATGATTATCCACTAGAACTCAAGTATAAATTACAACTAGCATGTAGCAAGGATGCAAAAGATAATTTAATACTATTAAAAATAAAAAGAAAAGGTGTATTCGATTAACATAATAATACTACAGTAATTAGCTATAAGATAGGAGATTTAGTTTTATTGAACAATAAAGCAGGTAATAAATTCGACTCTGTTTACAAAGGTCCATACGTAGTAGTAGAAGATAAATAATCCAATATTGTAATCGAAGTAGACGATAAGTTAGTAGGAAGTTCATAGTAGAATAGAAATAAGAGATGCAATAAATAAATTAAAAAAAAACTTTTTAACAATGAATTTTTTTTTCTTTTCCAGTGGATTAGTTGTAAGGTGTGTCTAAGTATAGATAAGGTAATATTTCAATAGTCAGCAGAGTGCACGTAGTGCACGCATAGTTAGTATAAGGTTTCGATATTGTAACATGGCTTTATAAACACTTTACCCGAATCCGATGTATAATAAGCATTCACTCATATTCACACACGACACAATACAAAGCACGGCATTGCGATGCCGACGGCTTAGCGTAACAGGTATTATTAAAAACGCCTGCTGCGCTAAATAAACGTATTAGGAAATTTGCGTTAAAACGCGTTACTGAGTAAGTCTAACATTCTGGTGAATATTCAAATATTTCCGTATATTGAAGAGTAAGAGCTAAAGTAAGTAGTAAAACAGTCGCAGCAACGTCTGCTGCGCTAACTAAACGTATTTGGAGATTTGCGCCTAACGCGTTTCCGACAAAATCTAACATTCTCGTGAAAATTCAAATAGTTCCGTATAATGAGCAGTAATCGCTAATGTAAGTAGTAAAACAGTCACAGCAACGTCTGCTGCGCTAAATAAACGTATTTGGAGATTTGTGCTAAAACGCGTTTCCGAGTAAATCTAACATTCTCGTGAAAATTCGAATACTTCCGTAGATTGAAGAGTAAGAGCTAAACTAAGTAGTAGAATAGTCGCAGCAACGTCTGCTGCGCAAAAGAAACGTATTATGAGATCTGCGCTAAAACGCGTTCCCGAGTAAATCTAACATTCTCGTGAACATTCAAATAGTTTCGTATAATGAGCAGTAATAGCTAATGTAAGTAGTAAAACAGTCACAGCAACGTCTGCGGCGCTAAATAAACGTATTTGGAGATTTGTGCCTAACGCGTTTCCGAGTAAATCTAACATTCTCTTGAAAATGCAAATATTTCCGTATATTAAACAGTAATAGTTAAACTAAGTAGTAAGTCAGTCGCAGCAGCATCTGCTGCGCTGAAACGTATTTGGAGGTTTGTGCTAAAACGCGTTTCTGAGTAAATCTAACATTTTCGTAAAAATTTAAATATTTCCTTACATTGACGAGCAAGAGCTAAATTAAGAAGTAAAATAGTCGCAGCAGCTTCTGCTGCCCTAAATAAACGTATTCGGAGATTTGTGCTAAAACGCGTTTCCGAGTAAATCTAACATTTTCGTAAAAATTGAAATATTTCCGTACATTGAAGAGCAAGAGCTAAATTAAGTAGTAAAATAGTCGCAGCAGCCTCTGCTGCGCTAAATA
>JAWQRJ010004954.1:0-10626 GCA_033557515.1 Diorygopyx duplodentatus
TATATATATATATATATATATATATATATATATATATACTAATAAACGTATGACTAAAAATGTTCCCTTTGGAAGCTGCAAACTTGAAGGAAAAATCCTAACAATATTTTTTTTCCTAAATATCTTCGAAACTGGTGAACAAAATCACGTCAAGCTAGGCATGGAGAACACTCAGAATTACAGTATGCAGAACCATAAACTGCCATGAATAAAAAAAAACAACATGCTCGTTGCATTGTTCAACACAGCATGCATTTTCAAAGAAAAACCACCAGGTCGCACCCATGATATGCAATGTTACCCCTGTAAGACATTTTTCTTTATAGCTGAATAACTATAGATAGTAAAAAATTAACTGTTGTAGATAAAAAAAAATTAACTCCCTCTATACTTCCTGCCGAACAGCAGTCAGAAAACTGCTGCACATGTACCCTTATAAAGCATCAGTAGTACAGGAGTTATACGCAGCTGATTTTCAAAAGCGTTGAGATTACCGCATCTGGCTTAATGCAAATCTATATAACGATGACCTTTTGGACATTAAATTTTTCAGCGATGAAGCATGGTTTCATCTGAGTGGGCACGTAAATTCTCAAAATTATCGTACTTGGTCAACGGAGAACCCTCGCGTATTTGCAGTATTGCAAAAGGGTGCAAACAGTATTGCACCCAGTTAAAATTTGAATATGGATAGCACTGTCCAGAAGAAGTATAATTGGGGCGAATATCTTTTTAATGGAAAATCAATGCCAACAATTATCAACAATTACTTTTGTAACCATTTATTGACCAGTTCCATCATGATGAACTAGCATATGGTTTTTTTCAACAAGATGGTGCAACCATACATCATGTACAACTTTGGCATATCTAGAACAATTTTTTGATGACATTGGAAGAGGAAGCCGATCAATTCGATTACGGTCAACTGGGAAGGGAAGAAAAAAAAAGACGGAAGTGGACGAGGGACCCGTGAGCTAACGTGAACCCAGACCATCAATCCACCAATCCACAAGGTAAAAACTTACACCACAGCAGTTTATGTTGACAACAAGTAAGTTGCCTTCTGGGGAGTGTTTAATTAACTTGTATGCCTACTTTGAAAGTTGTCGTTTAGATATCGGAGCCAATATATTAGATTCTACTATCCAAGATGCCTTTAAATTTAGAGCGTTGGAAGAGGAAGCCGATCAGTTTGATTACGGTCAACTGGGAAGCGAAGAAAAAAAAAGACGGAAGTGGACGAGGGACCCGTGAGCTAACGTGAGCCCAGACCATCAATCCACCAATCCACAAGGTAATAACTTACACCACGGCAGTTTATGTTGACAACAAGTAAGTTGCCTTCTGGGAGTGTTTAATTAACTTATATGCTTAGTTTGAAAGTTATCATTTAGATATCGGAGCCGATATATTAGATTCTACTATCCAAGATGCATTTGAATTTAGAGCTTTGGAAGAGGAAACCGATCAGTTCGATTACGTTCAACTTGGAAGCGAAGAAAAAAAAAGATGGAAGTGGACGAGGGACCCATGAGCTAACGTAAGCCCAGACCATCAATCCACCAATCCTCAAGGAAAGAAGTAACACAAGGTAAGTAAAGATCGATTGGCTCCGAGATCATCAGATTTAACTCATCTGGATTATTTTACGTTTGGATACCTAAAAAACCGAGTATATGCAAATCGTTTACATACCGTTGAAGAATTAATTTATGCATCAATACTGGAGGACATTTTCAACATTTAACGTAAACCTTATGTAATAAACAATGAGTACTTTTCACTGTTTCCTGGCTGGTATGCTGTAGTCTTTGGTGAATTGCAAATTTTTCATTGTCAAGTCGCTCACAATATATTGATCGCACTGAAAATGCCATCAGAAAAGAATGGTGAAAGGTTTGAAATTCAGCTAAGACCACGGCATACCAAGCCGGAAACAGTGGAATCCATTAACACTGGTCGTGAAAGCCTGTGTTCTTTTGAAATAATGAGTACATTTACGTCGACACTTTTAATCCGATTGAAATTCGATACGATCCAATTGAAATTGGCAGTATAAACTTCTGATCAGACTCTGTACGATTGAATGTTTCTACAGTCAATTTCAATCAGATCAACTGCGTTAACATAAACTTACGCAATGTAATTTTTGTGCACTAAATGATTATTAAAATTATTCACTGTTACATCAACAATATTTTGGCATTATTAGCAGAAAGCTTAAAATAAAACAATGTTTTGTAGCAATAATAGCAATTTGACTGTAGTGTAGGTAGTAGGGTGGTCACAAGAAATCAATGTTCAAATTTTTTCTGGAGCACCCCTCTATAAGTTGCCAATTGGCTAAAAAATGAGATTGGCAAAGTTTCAGCTCAACTTATTGGCAACGAAATTAGCAGATTTTTTGATAAAATATAATACTATACATAATCTGTATGTAATATGACCTACAAATTATTTTTGTAAAATGTAATAGTCCATGTATAATACTCTTTTTCTATCAATAAATGTTGATTTTCTTTATTTATAGAGTGTTTTTTTTATAGCGATCTACTGTTATAACGATCAAATTCTTCCGGCCCCTTCACCATCATTATAAATGATATCTACTGTATTTTGTTTGTTGTGTCAGTGAACACCCGAGAAGGATTGGAAAATCGAGGTTCGAGGAGCTTTTGATGCATTAGATCCGATTGAAATTCGAAATGTAACTGTCGGTGAAGTCCAATCAAGAATTCTGATTTGTTTGGAAAGAAATGGAGAACGATTTGAACATTTTGTTTAGTAATTTATCATAATTAGTAATTTATGTCTCGGTTAATGAAATATGAACATTATCTCATGTCTAATTATGAAAATTCGATATTTCAAAATGCTGTTGTAAATGGCTGTATATTTTGTATATGCTCCAGTTGCTTTCCCATGGCTTATAAAATTGGATTGTAACCTTCTGAACTTTGTTCTATTAAGCGGCGGTAAATTCGGATATTTTTCGTTAAACGTCCTGCACATTCTGCTTACTATTGGTTCGCCTGACCAGGAATAATAAATAAATTCATAATATCAACATTGGAGTAATTATTAGGTGCCATTTTAGAACATAGTAAGGACTTGTCAACACTATCAAGAACTAAACATGTGAAATATCTTGATAACCCGATTTCCAAATGATACCTGCATTAATTCTTCACTGATTAGAAATGGACAATGCAAAATATTTGCCACTATTCACGGGACACCTGACATGTTCAAAAACCTGAGTACGTCGAAAAATTTATAATCATTATATTCTTATCTATAATCTTATATTCATTATAAGAAACAGTTCAGATACGTTTTGTTACAGCCAGTATTGGACTATTAAGTAATACCATCATTCGCATTTTAACATTTACTTCACAAACACGGTCAAAGGAAAACAAACACTCGGAGAGGTAAATATCACAAAGAAAAAATTACTTTTTTATTTTATTGGTTACGTGACGTCTAGGCGCCCATCTTAACGCACTACTATCGACACAAAGTCTCGGTCTCTTGTACTGGCTGGACCTTATGTGTTCCTCCACTAACTTCGGCGTCACACAGATTACATGTTGCCCCTTCCAATATTTCACCATGTTCATACTTTGCAATGTTGATATTATGTCAGTTTGGGTGATACTCGTCATTTGGCTATGTATAAAATTAACTTTTAAAAAATAAACAGAATAGACCAAAACTCAAATCCTACCTGAGATCCTTAATCGAAAGTGTCCCTCTGAAATCACGCAATATCTCCAACAAAACCCAACTCCAATAACTTCTGTAGCTCAGTTTTCCGAGATCGCTCAAGGGCTGTTCTGGACTACCAACGGCTCCTTCTAGTCGGGAAAGTTCGTAGCTGAATGCAATTAGCAGTTTTCCATATCCCTGACGTTGGTACGGAGGTAACGTAAGAATACAAGCTACATTATTGCCATCAGGAGATTCCTTTTCCTATGACAGATATGTGCTGTTTATAACTATCGTAGAAAAACGATATTGAAGTTACCTTTGAGAAATACCCTACAATATGAGCACCCTGCTTGTCAACTTCACATAAAATATAAAATAAGAATGGCTCTACGTCAAAGTATAATGTTTTATGGTCCAAGAATAACTTAGCTAATAAACATAAATTCTGGCAATATATCTAAAACAAAGCAAATTTAGCTTTTGATCAAAATTATTTTCAGTTATTTACTTTGTGATCTCTTCCATCAACTTCATAAACGGACAATGTACCTTTCCTGTATATTTCCTTACCAACCGGTTGTCTCCAAGTACACTCACTCTAAAAAATGAATGTTTGCTACTATTTACTACTTTCTGATGTTTGTTGATTCTTATTCAATCAAGAATATCGATCAAGACAAGATTCCTACCATGTGATAACGATAGCTCTTCTCTAGACGCATGTATTTCAAACAGTATTCGCAGATCCACAATTTGCTCTGTCTTCCGTACTCCTCTGGGTATGGACTGAAGTACCATGTGTCAATTTCAAACCGTCCTATTTGAATTTTATCTATATATTTTACTTTTGTGATTTGTTCATGTTCTTTCTCCAAGGCAGCTGTAGTGGGATCCATATCATCATATCTGAAGAATTTGGTTACAACCAATATCACGTTTCTGGTGCTTATTCACATGTTTTTAACTTTTTTTTTGAAAGATGGCTCAAGAATTAAAAAATGCTCACTCAAATATCATAAATTAAGCGTAATGTTTAAGCTGAGTTCACAAAACGTAATGTACGATAGATAATTTTTCTGTGAGGGCAGCCTTATATGTTCGCCCTCAGTTGTCATCTAAAAACTACCTGCTTTGGATTTCTAAATATTTTAATGCAATATTTTGCAATTATTTGATGACAGAAATCTTCTGCCATTTCTTTGTGAGTTAGGATGCAAATTTTACACACTTTTGGAGCACGTGACCATCAAACTCCTGCCCCAAATCACAATACGTCAAAACTGAAATTCCAAAGGCACCATGATTTTTCGAAATTTTACATAGAAAATAACAATATTTTTGTTTTATTAATTATTATTTCCATTATTGCCACATTTGAAAGAATGTTTGAACTATAATATAAAAATAAAAAGTAAAGTTCATTTCCTGTTTAATCCTAAGTTCAATAAAACAATTTTTTTTCAACTTTATTCACAATAGCCCTTAAAAAAGTCTCAAAGAGGTCCTGAATGACCTCAAATGTTAATTTTTGATATCTCAGCAAGCCTTGGCTTGCAAAATTTGCAAAATTTTCAAATTTTTCTTACACAATTTACAAATGTGTTATTATTCATAAATGCTTATTTTATGTTATTATATGAAAATAATTTTATATAGTTATCTATGTTAATCAGGTTAATAAAATAGAAGTTCTTCTGAAAATCTCTTCTTAAAATATCAAAAGGGAAGAACGCCAGGTCTTATATAAGTATTTGAATTAAGATTAATAAATACTCTAAACAATAAGTGCCCGTGATACGAATAAAAAGTGATTTGTTGTAAAAATGTTTTTTCTGTAAAAATGGTGTGTAAAAATGTAAAAAACTTTAAGAGAGTCTGCCAAGAAAAACCATCAACTTTAAAGAAAGAAAAGGACAACGCACAAAAACCTCCTGTTTTAGCAGATGAACCTTCAATTATTGCTGGAAATAGATATGATTCTGAAACCATCAAGGCAGAGGAAGCAAAGTCAAAGCAAAAAATGTCCTTACGAGATAAAGTCAAAGGCATCAAAAGTTAAGGAAAAGACAATAAGGAACATATAAGATAAAGGATAAAGAATCAACTTCAAAAGAAGGTAAGGATGCAACATCCAATGTAAGTAAAGACTCAAGTTCAAAAAGTAATAAAGTAGCGTCTAAAACAACCATACATGAAGATCAAAAATTGACACGACCATCTAGAAACAAAGAAACAAACCAAGAATCCGTCAAAATCACACCAAAAATTAGATCAACAAGAAGGGGAAGTTCTACAAATTCTGAAGCAATAGTAAAGAAGCACGAGAAAACCCAAAGTAAACAATTAGAAGAAAATGAAAAATGAATGCCCCCCGGGAGAAGATCATCCAAATTGTGTCTAAATAACCAAGAAATGATCGCTCAAACCACTGAAGTTGAAGATGTTGCTTCCGCTGAACTCCCAGAAGGAGTTCTAAAAGTCCAATGAATGAAGAAGAGAAGATATCCAAAACAAAAGAGAGAAAACAGAAAAGAAACTTTAAATTTGATGATAAGCAAAGGTAGGAGAAATTCTAAAAGCCCTGTGGACGAATTAGATCAGAGGAACATAGAAGAAAAGGGGAATTAATAAAACTATAACTAATAGCACGGCTACGAATGTTCTTGATGATCATAAAGCTGCTTCTGCTAAGGCAGGCACTGAAGAGAACGAAGAATTAGAGATGAAAAGGACAAGAACTACAAAATTGTTGATAAATAGAGAAGAAATTGATGTCCAAAATAATAAAGTTACAAGTTCGGCTAAAGGTAGGGGTAGAAGACATTCGAAAAGTCCTATCAATGAAGAAGAAATTCAAAGGGGAGTTGAAAAAGCGGGAGGTGAAAATTTTAATTTGGGAAAACGTGTGGGGAACAGAAATTCTTTAAGTCTACTGAATGAATGTACGGATATGCAAGCAGAAGAAAAGAAAATTAACAAAAATGAGGAAAGCAGTACAACTAATAAGACAGACACCGATCTCCACGAAGATCATAAATCTACTTCTACTAAGATTGAAGAAGACAAACAATTAAAGACAAAACCTTCAACATCAACAAAATTGCCAATAGATAAGGAAGACGTTAATGTGGAAAAGAGTAAGGTTGAAAATTCAACTAAAAGTAAGAGTAGAAATAGAAAGCATTTAAGTTAATCGGTAAAATTTTATTAAAATAATTTTATGTAGGATGTTAAATAAATAAATATCTATTAATTCATAACCTCTGATAATTTTTGAACCTGCAGGGTTAATATTCTGTTTATCGGGAAAGTTACCAAACTTCTTCATACAGTTTTTTTAAAGTATAATACCGTGCATATTATTGCATTTTTGTATTCTCTCTCATATTTAAGGACCGCTTTATTAAACTCGCTCCCTTTTGGGCGAAATTTTACATTTTGTACCTTAAAAATGAGTGGAGAGTTATTGCTATGTAATATTAAAATTAGTACCTGGAGCTCCGCTCAGACTTTCAGTGTTCGTCTCAGTTTACATATAAGTACAGCCTAATGTCAGATTTCATTTTGTTTTATTTTTAAAAATTAATAAATATTATATTCCTGGTTCACCAAACTTTGCTGGGTTTCCTAAGTACTATTAATTATTTTAATATCTATTCTGTGATTCAATTTCTACTGTTAACAATTTTTGAGACGTTCATAAAAATTGTTAACAGTAGAAATTGAATCAAAGAATAGATATTAAAATAATTAATTGCTTCTTTTCGTTCTTGAGATACATCAAGAACACGAAATGTTGCAATAATGCACTTATATCAATAAAAATTGTTTAGTGACACGCGGTAACTTGCTTCCACCGCCCTCCTTGTTAAAATAGTTATTGTTGTATTAAAGAGAAGAATTTTGTTGGAAGGAACACAGCGCACGATTAAAACAATTTTTTCCTGCTAAAGGGTGCGAGCAACAAAATCAGCACAGAAAGAGAACAATATTTGAGGATAGGTTGCAACTTTTTTTTCGTTGATGGTGGGACAAGCTTAATAAACGTTATACAGACAGTTTATAAGCCAATTGGCATTCAATATAAATTCATCAGAAAAGTGATGAAGTGTCACGAGTTTAAGAAGTTTACTAAAGCACAACTGATTATTTTAAAGACACTTTGTTGAGATCTGATTGCAAACATTATAAATATTCGAACATCTCATCTATCTTATCTATTATATTCTAATTTCTGAACAATTATCTATAAGTCATTGTATACTATTTAATAATAATAATAATACTATTAAACGAGCTAATCTTGTGTGTATGTATGTATTTTCTGAAAAATAGTTAGTTTGACTAGAGATGGCGAGAGTGGAACTACTCTGTACGCACTCTGAGTAATTGCCATTAACGACCGCGTGACGGGGCTGCCAGTATTCAAATACAAACAGGGAAGAATGTCAGGTCTTATATAACATTTTGAATTAACACGTTCGTTACCCAGTGTAGTACGGTTGAGTTTCTCGTGGCCTAAATTCGACTGTCGGAAGGCCAGAACGTAAACAGAGCGATAGGCGGGAATAGCAACGATGAAATTCGAGTAGGCACATGCGTGGTCGGTGACCTAATCTTACGGAGCCTTCAACTCATTACAAAGAATAAAATATTTAGTTCCGAAGTGGGGAGAGCGATAAGCTCTTCGATAAGAGGTCTGCGAGTGATCTCACTGCAGTCATCCCAGATCCTTCACTCAGTCGCGAAGCATACTTTTTCCAACAAGCACATCAATGATTTTTTATACTCAAAATGTTCGTTGCACAGCGTAAAAGTATAATTCATAGTGATGAGGAAATAGTGATTTTTAGAAGAAAGGTGAGAAACAGAATTTTTCAAGTGAGGACCTTGACGAGATGTTAGAAGATCTTGCTAGAGACGAAGAAGAGGAATTGACCACTGCTGATGATTCCTTATTGGACAATATCCAGTGGAACGAGTTCGCCAACAGAAACAATCACTTCCGTTCACCAGAAAGAGTGGGTTTCTTGGATGAAAAAATGATAAGCAAATACTATGCTACGTAATGTAAGTAATATATTATCCTAAATAAAAAATATTTAAAATTCCAATTTAAAATCCTATTGAACTTGAACAAGAGAATGTTACCCATATCTGAGTGACGGGGCCCTCACGGAAGCATACCCGTCACCCACATATGGGTGACGTGGCGACGAACGTGTTAAGATGAATAAATACTCTAAACAATAAGTGTCCGCGGTACAAATAAAAAGTGATTTGTAAAAATGTTTTGTTTTTTGAACCGAGCGAGCTTGGTTTAGCAGGTGCATTCAAATAATATTTGAAAAGTAAGCTTTTAGATAAAACATTTACAGAGTAACTTACGTTTTTTGAATGTGGTTAATTTCATCGTGTCTTCTCTTTTGGTTTCTGGTAATCTTCCGATCTGTTGTATCTGACAGCAAATCTGTTACCAACGATCTGCTCTTCCACGTTTTATCACTAGGTACTTTTTGTCCTTCCGACAAATGAAACCTGGATGACATTATTCTCGATCGTGGTACCCACTCGTCTAAGCGTCTATTATATCCTTCATAATGAACGTAATACTCGTACTGTTGTTCATTGTCATTAAACCTAGTTTGTATAACTTCTGCGGGATCTACAAACAATCAATAAATATTGCTTTGAAATTAGGTATAAACATTTTATAAACTACTTACGCCATGATTCATCCGACCGTTTTACAAGATAATGTTCGCCTATATCTAAAGGTTGCTCCTCTCCACTTTCTGTATCATCATCAGGGGGTAAATTGTTTTTGTTATTACTATTACTGTCAATCTTCTTGTTTGGGTCATTTGGATTATCATCAATAGACATTTCTTCTGCCATTTCTCTTGTACTTCGCTCTCAATACGCCGGAATTGGGAGTATTTTTTTCTTTGTTTGAATAACTCTGTTGATAAAATACAGAAGTCCGAAGAAAACCAACCTTAGCGTTTACGGCGTCAAAAACAATGAGGTTAAGTCGACTGATTAATAGTCATACTCTTTGCTTATTTGCGCAATATGTTGCAAATTGGCACTAATTTTGATTTGTTATTCCTTCAATTCACTAA
Source organism: Diorygopyx duplodentatus (assembly GCA_033557515.1). Classification (NCBI taxonomy): domain Eukaryota; kingdom Metazoa; phylum Arthropoda; class Insecta; order Coleoptera; family Scarabaeidae; genus Diorygopyx; species Diorygopyx duplodentatus. Next base: position 9,843 of record JAWQRJ010004954.1, read on the forward strand.
CTCTGTTTTTAAGGTACGGAAACGCTAAACTTTGAGATTTCAAATTGCAACAGCATTTATTAAACTAGGGAAATTTAGTTTATTTCGTTTTCTTCATCACACACACCAACCACGCACGGTAAAATTACACCAAAGTAAGCAACATTCACAGAAATAATTTTACGTCGCCCTTGACAATTGATGAACCAATCACAGCCAGACTCGAATGGTTGAATTCTTTCACGTTACAAAATCAATTTTGAAAAGTGTCCAAAATGTAAATAGATTATAAAAAGCACCCAAAAAGTACCGGAAGTACACAAGTTCGAACATTCAGTATGAAATTATTTTCGCACAAAGGAGAAGATTTTATTAAGGGTGGATTATGTTATAAAAATAAGGTGACTAGATTTCGAAGTTCGAAATTTATTTGTAAAAAAATAATATATTTATTTTATTATTATTTTCATTAAATAAATAATTTTTGTTTTATTTTTTAATAGCGAAATATATTTTTTTTAATAAATAAACAAGAAATCAAAACTCAGTATTAATTTTTTTAAAAAATAATAAGTTTGTTACACTTCTCAATTATTTTGATGAAGTAGTATATTTCTCTGAAGCATGAATATTTCTTAGAACATCCTTTTCTTTTTTGACCTTATAAAAGTCCGTGCAATTTTCATCAAAATTTATTTTGGTTTATAATGCTAAATACTCGCTCAGTTGCAGCATTAGTGCCAGGAAGACAAAAGAAAAACTCTGGCAATTTTAAAACATTTGAACAAGGAATCTGGTTCTTATT
>JAWQRJ010004955.1:0-10624 GCA_033557515.1 Diorygopyx duplodentatus
AACAATTGATGGTTTTCTTTTATTTTGTCTATTTGTTTTAATTTTTGTACGAATTCATAGGAGTTTTTAATTGAGTGTGGTTTATTTCCTATACTTTTTGCAACTATGTTTGATAAAAATTTAGATAACTAAGGTCCAAAAAATGCTCTCTCAGTGGAGAGTTGAATAAATTATTCCCCAACTTTTTATTTCCGATTTTTCTCTATAATTTAATTAAATCCTTTAATTTAAAAATTTATGCTGAAATTTTCAGGTCGTCGATCACCAATCTCAGGTTTAAAAATATTTTTAAACCTTAGACGGAAAATGCTTATCAGATAATGAACAATAAGTTATTAGAATACTATCATTGCTTCTATGAGACTACCAATAATCAAGGCCTGGAAAAACACCAAAACATCAATTTTGTTGCATTGGGTTTATAATCAGTGACCAAAAAATTCCTCAAGAAAACTCGCCGTTTTTAAGTTTCACTGTGTCGTATTGATTTTTTAGGTTCTGACCTCATTGTAGGCATGGTGAAATTTAATAAGGCTAAAGACTATTTTATGGCTAAAAATGTGGGGAATAGTTTATCCATCGCCCATCATCACATGAATATAAAATTGTGTCACCAGCAAAAGGATCTGCATGTACTAAAAGCTCACACAGTTTCTTTTTTTTTCGCAAAATATAGCACCACACTGTTGAGCGCATTGTTTTCCAAAAAAAAATGCCATACACATATTTTAGCCACAAATGCCATACACAGGAATTTAGAACTTTGAGAATTAGGAACTTTAGGTAAGTTCCTTATTATGAATTTCTATTTATGCTGAAATCTGGCGCCTAGGAAGTTTGGTTCCTTGGTTACGGGATCCAAGGTTAATTATGAAAAACTCTGAAACTGAAAAATACCCAATTGTAACATGAAACTTGCAACTTTCAGGTTATAATTGGGTTACTAGTGAATTTTTTATTTACTACTTTCAGTTTTGGTTTACCATATACGATCCGGTAATTTCAAATTTTCATTTGTTACCTTACATTAACCACCATGGCACAATAAAGTCAACGGAAATTATTGATATCGCTATTCAGCTCTTGCACACGAAATGGAGTTTGAAGCTGACGTCACATGCTTTTGATAAGAACTTTCTTGTCAACGGTTTTAGTAGTCAGTCGTACTAAATGTCACAGAAACAGCCACAAAAAAATAGGGGAAATAAAACACCCCTTTTCTCAGTACCAAGCTTTCGGTTATTTATAACATAATCCTTATCCTCCGCTACCTTGCGGTGTCGAGGTGCTTTGGTTATTTCTTCATGAATTCTTTCTGTCCATGGACAGTCTTTGTGCCTCCTGCCATTTCTTCATCTCTCCAATGTCTTCATTCCCAGTCTTGCGCGGCCTTCCTCTTCTGTTTCTCCCCGTTGCTTTTGCTTCCCACACTCTCTTTATTTGTCTGTCATTATTCATCCTAACCATGTGTACCATCCCAGTTTCTTCTCCTCCATCAATTCCATCCGACGTTCATTTCTTAATTCATTTCTTCCGAGGTTCACTCAATTCATTTCTTATCTCCGTATTTCTTATTCTGTCTCACCTTGCGATATTCTTCACTTTTCTTAGGTACCTCATTTCCGCTGCCTGTAATCTACACCCTTTGACTCTTTGTTAATATCTAGTTCTCACAGCCGTATGTCTTGTTGGGGTGTATATCATTTTATATATGCTAATTTTTGTTTTTTTCCGAAATCTGTCTGTTATTTAGAAATCCTCTTCTTAGTGAGTAAAACAGTCGTCCAGTCCTATCCAGCCTATTATTTATCTCGTCCTCCAAGTTTCCTCTGCTGTTTATCAATGTCCCCAGGTATCTGTATTTGTCTGTTTGTTCTACCTTCGTTGTCGGTGATTATGTTTATCTGCTTCTTATCTTCCTTGTTCCTTGTTATCCTCACTACCTGTGTTTTTTGTGAATTCATATTTAGTCCTATCTTCTTCGCCTCTGTATTCCTCTTTATTATTTCTCCCACGGTTCTTTCTTCTTTTGACTTGCTCTTCACCTCTTCATTCCACCTTGCTGTCTGTTTGTTCCCGTTTTTCCCACATGCTCTTTTAGTCGCTGTAATTAATATGTCTTTGAATCTATCCCATTCCCCCTCAATACTTCCTTCGCTTGTGTTTTCCTTGCTATATTCTTCCTGCGTTGCATCAATATATTTCTTCCTTATCTCTTCTTTCCTTAACCTGTGTTTTTATCTTCTCTCTTGTTTCGTTTCTTCCTTCTCTAGTTATTTTCCTCCCACCCTATAAATATTTCCGATTTCACCAGATAATAGTTGCTTCCAACCTCAAAACTTCTTTTCACTCTCTTATGTTTTATTCTCCCCTTTTCGGTTCTGCTCATTATAACATAGTCTATTATTGGTTGTTATTCTCTTGACTTTACTTGTCATGTTATTTTGTGTATCCTTTTATGTTGGAAATGTGTGTTGGTTATGGTCAGGTCGTTGTCCAGACAGAATTCAAGTAGTATTTTCCCATTCCTATTCACTGTGTCCTCTCCCTACGGCCCTATCACTCCACTAAACCCCTCAACTCTATTTCCAACTCTTGCATTTATGTCTCCTGCCACCATCAGTATTCCTGTACTTTCGTTTACCATCTCTTGTAGTGCCTCCCAGAATTGTTGTTTTTCTGTTATCCTTGTGTCTTCGTCTGGCCCACCCTCAATATTCTCTAACTGTACTATTTTCAGTTTCTTACTTTTTCTCGTCTTCCTTTCGAGTTATTTATTTTACTTAGATTTTACTAAGATCTACAACTTCAACAATAGGTTAGGACTTAAAATGTTAAAGTTCTAAATTTCTATAACGTTTTCGGATTTATATAAATATTATCTTCTCAACTTTTCAGTCAACTTTCAAGTCTCATTTCAAAGAAGCTTACAAAAAAACGGTTGAATTCCATCAAAAACAAACATATTTAAAAGAAATAAATAGCACAATCGCTCTGGATAATCTGTGCAAAATAAACACCAATTGGTTTATAAAGCTTTCGGAAGTCAATATCCCCAGTGATGTATAAAAAATGTGTTTCATTGGGACCGAAGTTTGCTCCTCACAAATCAGACGGCTCCATTCCTCATCTTTTGGGAGACATTGAGGTTGTCATAGATTTATTAACGAGTTTTCTTCTCAAAGCTCGGCCTGAGGTTGGTGCCTACCTGTTCTTGTAAACGTTAAAAAGGACTGGAGAGCTTTCTTAAATCAAGATATAGGTGACCCCTTGCTCAACATACCCGCAGACAAAAGCCAAATTACAGTGGCTATCAATGGCTATCAATTAGAAGATGTCGATACGTACACCCCTCTAAGGAAGGGCACCATGGCATCTATCCAAAGAAAATGCAACCTATTTTGTAAATGATTACTTGAATGTGAATTTATCTCGATGTCAACGTGTAGAAAATTAGTGTGCCATAATGGCTTAACATATAAGTTTTACGGCCTTTCCAAAGTACACAAGGCGAATGAACCACATTTGGCAAGGCGAATGAACCTCCTATCATCTCCTTTGTGGGTTCTCCCACTTACAATCCCTCCACCTACGTTACTTTAGTCCCTCCAACCTCTACACCTTCGTTCTGCTTGGCATCGTTCGATGCATAGCGATTTTTATCGTTCGATGTTGTACCCTTCCCAGTGATAAACTTTAATAGACATGTTTAGTTCACCATGGAAGAGGAAGTGAAAGGGGTGTCCCTTTTCTCAGCACTCTAGTCAGTAGAAACTTGGACCAGTCCATCTCGATATATTGGTACACCTATCAGATATATCAACTATTGTTCCTTCCAACCTTGCAATTAGAAACGCCACACCTTGCTGGCTATGAAGAACAGAATTCAAAAAATATCATATCCTTGCTCCACCATGACAACTTAAAAAAACTAAAAGTCACGTTCCTGAAAATGGGTATCCAAGAAGCCTCATCAACAATATACTTTTTTCAGTGCTCATGCACGCCTGAACAAATTCTGGGTCCTCCTATCATTCAATGCTACAAACTTCCATGCATACCTAAATTAACGAACAGATTCATCAAATTAATGAATAACCATCAGACAAAATCAGACTGCTAAATCTGCACTGACCCCGGTTTTCTAAATTGAAAGATTCACTTCCCAAAATCTCACAGTCTGATCTGGTTTACAAGATTTCATATTTGGGTTGTTCTGGTTGCTATGTACAGTATTTGGAAAGAAGAACTGGCCAACATGGAAAGAATTGTGATTTCACCAATTGAACTAATATACATATCCGTTGCAAAGAGGAGTCGTACAAAAAAAGGATGTTTCTCGTAATGTGCTACCTTAACTTGGAGCAAAACTCTTAAAACTGTAGATCGGGCACCCAAAAACTTCCAACTCTCAGTTATCTCTTAATTAAACGCGTTCTGGTTCGTTCTTCTGACCAGTGATGAACATTTTGTGCTGCTTTTGTTCATGTGCTGCTTGTCTTGTGCTCTTGTATTCAGCTGATTTTAATTGTTACGTCAGTCTTTTCGTTAAAGCTGATCTTATTTATCTTTGGACGTAAGTCAAGTTAACTTGATGTAATTGTATTTTTAGTTTGTTTTCTGCCCGTTGACTCTATCTCAAGTTTGTAGTTCGTTTTATCATTCTGATATTAATTATGTCTATTGTGCAGGGCTTTCATTAATGATTGATGGCCATGTGACTGCTTACCGCCTAAGTGTATATTGAGTTGCCTAAAGATCTAGGGATTTTTGGTAGATTTTTGGTGATATCTCAGTAGCGTTCGCTCATTTTCTCGTTTATGACATATTTTTGCAATTTTCATAGTGTTTGCGTTTATTATACATTAACTGTGACCGTGACTACCTGCTGACTTGAATAAATTGCGTGGTGAGTAATAATTGTGAATTTTATTACATTAATTTTGAGCTTAATTTTTCTAATTATTCGCTTAAGGTGTAATTTCAGGAATTGATGTGAGCATAAACGATTTTAATCACTACCTTAGGAGATTGAGAACCGATTTTATAATGTCCGGCTGGGCGGTGATTAAACGCAACCTACGGGTGAACATAAAATTTCTGATCTGAACATCGGTTATCTTTTGCAGGATGGTGTACACTTCCCAACAAAATGGTTTTATAATTATCGCCTATTTGCGAAGTAGTACAGGATGATAGCAAGTGTTTCTCCTTTGTTCCAATGCAATGTAATTTTTGAGTCCACACAATAAAATTAGTTAACTGACAAGTAATTATTATATTATTTTATACATCCAGCAATGCAATTTCGGAATAAAATTATGTATTATGTACACCAATATCTTTCTGACCACCCTAATATTTATCATTGAGAATCAGGTAGCACCAAAATGATTGACGCAGTTAAAAAAAATTTATAGCAGTCATTTATCAAGTTATTATGATTATGTATTTTTAAATTAAAATTAATTTATTTATAAATCAAAATAATATATTTAAATAGGCTCGTTGTCGATTTCTGTAAAATTGTGCTCAGTTTTGGTGCCAAAGTAAAGCCAAATTTATAGCTGCTGGCAATTTTATTAAGAAAAGCTTTGAAGTGCTTTTACTTAAATTTAATTTTACGCGTTTGTGGTGTTTCATCCTATCCTAAGAAATGCATAACATTTTCAAGCGTGATGCAATAAAATTATGTAAAATTATACACAGAATACTGAGTTGATAGTTTTCAATTATTTTATTTCCATGAAGTATTGATACCAGAAATATTGAAGCAACACTCGATGAACAACCGTTTCTTATTATATTTCATAGAACAGCGAAGTCTCTTAATTTTTTATCCCATAAAATTTTTATACGGTGTTAACGCTTTCTGTACAGTGACAAGTAGGAAGTAGAATATCTATCTATACGCCGGGAGTTAAGATTATATACAGTTCATAAACTGCTATTAATTTCAAATGGAATACACTTTCATTTTGAAACCTCAGTTATAACGTTTTATACCGGAAATATTGCTGTTAAAGTTTTATGTCTCAAAATTGTGTTCATAGCGTTTATGGCTCAAATAAAATAGAAGAATGTTGTTAAGGTAACTATTAATAAACCAGTAATGATCGTGATAGCACTGTAATTATCTAAATTAATTTCGGAATGTATAAAGCGCACGATCAGTGTTCTATGTAATCTATAGAAGCCACTCTCGGGAGATTCGTGTTCAAATAAAATCGAACAGGAAGAGATTCTTTCGCCATTTACACTGAAAATTAACTATAAACAGCAATTACTTTTTCTTCCAGTTCTAATAACATTTACAGTAATTGCTATGAAAGCACTTCATAAAACCGTGAAATGTTTTCTTTACATTGGCATTTACCAAATAAGCAGATAGCTGCCTTATACTACCGGTAGTAGAAGCTATTTGCCATTATAGGTCGTTGTACGATCGATTTATATTTACTATCACGTCAAATATCTGTCATACCGTAATCGCCGATGCCACACGCGGGGGAATTCAGACAGTTTGAGGTTCGAAAACGTGTCTAAACTTTAGATACTATTATTTATTTTATACACGCATCACGTCTGCAGGCTGAAAAAATTCCTGAAACTGGACCTTGTTTGTCAATGTAGATGAAAGTTATTAGACCAAGATTCACGATAAAATGACCGATTCCGCGTAGTCACACAATGTGAGTTAAGCGTTACTATCTGAAGATTTACATGCGATTTCCGTTTCCCTTTTCAGACACGACACATCCTTGCAGGAAATCACTCACTTTCACCTTTTCCTTTTTCCTAGTGTACGCAGACCAAAGCAACCAGATGAATGTCCAATTATTATATTATATCAAAAAACCGTTTCGCTTAAAAACACTGATCTGGTGCTACATGGAAAAAGCTGAGTTGGGTTTCCGGTTACGGTGATTTATAATTACGCCCGCACCTCGGTGAAAATCGCTCGGTCATGCATAAAATTACCAGTAATTAAAACGCGCCTACACACCTAAATTTTTGAACTCGTGCACATGCAAATTGACTAATAGGTGGCGATAAGCATACAAAGTAGGTTTAATTCAGTATCATTACTGGTTATACACGAGTGAAGTAAGAATGTATGCGCAAAGCAATCAATAAGATTAGACGGTTAGTGGTAATATGTATAATTGGGACTCAATATTATAGTAGTATACTTAACAGTAGGTGGACAATAAAATAAATAAATAATAAAAGGTCAGTACACAATACATTTATTAAGTATAAAGTGTTTCTTAATGTTTTTTTCTGAAATCAAATAAAATGTCGGTAACATCTGTTTTGTTAAAAAAAAAATATATTTAAATTATTTTTAGTCCTTTTTCGCAATTTTATACTGTCCGCCATCGTGTGGTCAAAAATCAAACTAACTTGTCTTTACACCAAGATATTTACCAACGCTCAAAAAATCATTTTATGTCTTAAAATGAGTTTTTTTAATGTTGAAACCTATCTTAATCGATTTTTCTGAACCTCCAAATATTAAAGCATATTTAGTCTGGCAGCGCTATCGTGCGGTCAAAGCCATACTCATTTTATACCGTGTAATGATTTAACTGAAAATTGGGACCTATCTCAATCGATTACTGGCATCAGAATCTCTTAAATCCTGCAAAAATCAGCAACATTGCGTGACCAACTAAGATTAGCTCGTTTAATAGTATTAGATTAGATAACATTGCCTCAGATCTTCACTGATACCAGATAAGTTCAATTTTGGCAAGAAACTTCTTTAGATGGCTTTAATAACGGGTGTTCAAGAAACCGTTATTAATTTATATACAGCATTCGCCTAAACCTAGCGTTGAAAACGTCACGTGACAAACCTATTTTTGGCCAAAACAGAAAGTTTTTATCAATATTATTTATTAAATTATTACAACAGGTGCTGAAAAAAATTTAGCATATCAGGCAAAATAAGTTTGGAGAGTAGAGCATGCAAACAATCGTAAAGGATCCATAGGATGGAGATTGATCATAGTTGTAGGGGAGTGGGTGTTAGAGATGGCAAAATCGGTATCTCTACTAGTTTACTTGAATTTATCTAATGTAACCATTTAAGAAATTTTCGAAAAATCTTAAGGGATTCAAGGATTTAGAAAATAATATCATATTAAGAACAAAAACTGACTAGCATAAATACGAGCGGAAATAAAGATGGAGACCTGGGCAATGGAAAGGGCAAGAGAATGGATAGAGGAGTGGACCATAGCAATACCAAGAAGAATAAGAAAAGAAATACACTGAAGATAGGGACACTGAAGATAGGGACTCTGAACGCAGAGTTAAAAAAGTTAAAACATAACCTGGAAATATGGAATACAGCGGGAAGAAGATGCAGCGGGACTAAATATGAATGCACAACAAATACAGTTAATGCGGATAGCAAGGAATAAGGAAGGTAAGAAACAGATAAATATAATCATCGACAACAAGAAGATGGAACAAACAGACAAATACAGATGGGAACAATGATAAACCGAAGAGGAAATTTGGATGACGAGACAGAAACACTGTTCTAACAAACAATAATACACGGCTGCGACAACTGGATATTAACAAAGAGGCAAAAGGGTAGATTACAGGCAGCGGAAGTGAGGTACCTAAGAAAAGTGAAGAATATCACAAGGAGAGACAGAATAAGAAATACGGAGATAAAAAATGAATTGAGTATAAAACCTCTGACGGAATTGATGGAGGGGAAGAAACTGCGATTGTACGGACACTGGTTAGGATGAATAATGACAGACAAACAAAAAGAGCGTGGGAAGCAAAAACAACTGGAAGAAACAGAAGAGGAAGGCCGTGCAAGTCCTGGAATGAAGACATTGGAGAGATGCTAAAGAGAAAGGGGAAAACGTGGCAGGAGGCACAAAGACTGGCCATGGACAGAAAGCAGTGGAGAGAGTTCATGAACAAATAACATAGTATTATTGCGAGCTAAGTTAGAGAGCTTCCTAGCAGATACCAAGTATACAAAAAAGTGTAAAAGATAATTTTCGCCATGAAATTTGTAAAAAATGTAAACATTTCAGGTTGCATGTTTTGCAAATTATGAAGGCCGTTATCGCTAAGTGGAGATCTGAAGAGCGCTTTTTGAACAACATGGCCAATAGTAAGTGGTGTATTTGAATTAAAAAAATACGCAATTGTTTGTGTATCAGAACTGCTAAATTAAAAAAAAACATGATTTGTTTCTCCCTTAGACAAAGAACGTGAAATGTGATTGTTTGAAAATAATTTTAATCATGTTTGGGTGATTGTTGTAATAAATTGGGGATAAACGGGTGACAAACGAATTAATTCATTATCAATCTTTTTTAAATTCGAAGTTATCTATCGTGTTGAATGTGTACTGAAAGATACTTTTTGGATTTTTCATAATTTTCATAAAAATGTGGGCATTTGATTTCGAAAATAATATTACATTTGAGAAAATCCCAGAGTAAGAACATGCTGTACGAAATTCACAGACTGGAACTTGCTGGTACAGTTCCAGAGAGTCCTGGAGAGGTTAGCCAATCTATCAGACTTGAACTTGATTATCGGATGAAAATAATACCATTCGGTCATTTTTCTAATAACCTTTTACTTCCAACGCGAAACCTCCAGGTTTTCATAAAATAGAATAACTTGACGTTGAAACATTGGCATTTTGCTGTAATTTAAAGATTAAATTATTGCAAAAAAGTCCATCACAATGTAATCGACCGAATAAAGACGACACGGATTACCTCAGGATGAGAAGGGATTAAAAGTCGTCTCTATCCGATATCGATTCTGCAAGTTGAGTAGATGAAATCCTAGCAGCATGTGCACTTCAAGACAGATGGCCGTGCGATAATTCCAGTTTAACAAATACTGGAGCTAGAACCACGAGAGCTAGAACTAGAACCTAGCAAAACAAAGAAATTGTTTTGCTAGGAGAAAAATGTCTTTATTATCGAATATTGAATGAAGCACAAGAAAGTTTTCGAGAAGCATTTACTAACTAAAACACATCCCAATATACTATTTATTTCCAATCATTCCAAAATAGATGACATTTTCAGTTACAAAGCTGACATAAGACAGACATCTTCCTTTGCAAAAAGAAAGAAATGATAGTTACAAGTCTCCTCAGTGGTGACTTTAAATAAAATGTGTTCAAGTGTTATTGTTTTAATCTGCCAATGAAATAACTTTTTTGTGTATTTTTTTAATTGTTTCAGCTTTCCTCCATGCCCATTATTTTGTAACCAATAATAAAATCGGTTTTCAAATTCCATTCTAACATTTTCAAACATTTGCCTTGCTACGAGTTTATACCCATCCATTTCGGTATTTTCTAATTAATGCCGAAATTTACAACCCCGATATTTCCTAGTATTATGTTTCACGGAGAGGAGTTTTGGAAGTAAGGAAGGTTGAAATTACAGGTACATTCTGTTAATTTGTTCCATACTGTTTATAAAATAACGAACAGCATTTAGACATTTAATTAAATTAAAACCGAAACAATTTAAAAAATGATAAAAAATAATTATACAGGGTCGCTTTTATGTATGGAAACGGTCGATTATTTTATAAAATAAGATTGCTGGAAAAA
>JAWQRJ010004956.1:0-10623 GCA_033557515.1 Diorygopyx duplodentatus
AGGATTATGTCTATACATTTTTGAATTCTTCTAAACAAATGATATTAACTGCCTGTAGAATATTCTATACCTAAAATGCTTTGTTATTGGGATAAATCATAAATTCAAAAATGTATAGAAATAATAAGGTTTTCATTTAAAAAAATGACCTTTTCTACTTTTTTAACGTCGTATTTAAATAAATACCCTGTAAAATATTTAAAAAAATTCAACAAACTTTCCAATAAAGGTTTGCCATCTCTTTAACGTGGCCAAATAAATTTCCTTTATTTGTAGTACTTATTGTTTTACACGTCATTTAAAAGAGCAATGTAACTGTCACTTTTTTTTGTTAAAACTGACATATCTCAGGAACTGTTAATATTCATTATAGGGAATGTAACACAAAGTTGCTTTAAATTTTAACACAGAATTCAAAAATGCAATAAAATACAGGGTGTTCCATTAGAAATAAGCAAGTTGAGTACCATTTCCGGTATAACCGGAAGTGATCAAAAGTTGAAAATATTTTAGTTAAGACTGCCGTACAGAAAACCCAATAATCCCAAACTTTCAATGTTCTAATTTACCTGATTCTCTATATCTTTCTAATGAACGCTCATCGTGCCGGATCCTGTATAAACGTTAAAGGTTTAGAGTATCGCTAAACTAATTAAAAAAGCATTCATTAATGGACAAATCAAGTGATTTTAAAATGTTTAACGAACATCTAGGTAATAACTAATAAAAGGACATTTTAAAAGGTTGAAATTCACCTTTTTTGTGTGGGAAAAACATCTAATAGCATATGTGTTTTTAGAAATTAGTTTGTAAGTTTCGTCAGTGACACACGTACAAAATGCTAAAAGTACAAGTACTCAATATACAAAGACACGTTAATAAAAATGAATAGTACGATAAATTAAAACAATAGTTAACAAAGAGGTGACTGGAAATCGAAACGATAGCTTCATAATTGATTATCTTAGAAGAAAGGAACAAATGTGAAAAGGCTTATAAAGGCTTATAGTTATTCAATTTTTGGAAACAACATAATATACATCTGGTTATCTATTTCACATGTGCATAATTTATTATTAATGTTAGCAATTAACAGATGTTCCATATGTATGTAATTGCCTAGATATCACTTTTTAGAAATAACAAAAGTTCATTGTTTAAACATTTGTTGGGTAGTTTTAGATTAATGAGTATGTGGTGAGTGAAAAATTAGCAACAGAGAAGTCTCAAATTTAAAATTAAATTACCATGTCTAACGGAAAATGTCACTAAATTAAGTATTTAACAAATGCCTCGGTAAGTTTATAAAAAGGCAGTTGAGAAGGTAGGTTGTAGAAAGCAAAAATCTACTCATATAAGTGCTTTCAATATGAATCTGGAGTAAAAAGAGCATATTTTGAACACATTTCGTCTGCTTTATGTATATCAAGAACAAAATGTAAGCTTCCATTAAACATTGTTTGTTCAGTTTCTTGGCATATCTTTCCTTCAGAAAGACGTTCAGGAGTTCATAAAAATGTTAATAGCAGAAATTGAAACAAAGAATAGCTAACAAAATATTTAATAGTACTTAGGAAACCCAGAAAAGCTAGGTGAACCAGGAATTTAATCTTGATTAATTTTTAGAAATAAAATAAAATGCAAGCATTTACATTCAGTGTAATTATATAGCACCGCATTAAGGTATACTTGTAGTATGTGTAAGGCGAATACTAATATATCAAAAATTGAACCTGAAAAGCACGGAAAAGAGCAGCTCTACGTTAAGCATAATGTTTTTCGTCGTCGATATTTGTATAGCTGTAATTTGAGAACTGTAACCGAAAATGAAAGTTCTATACACTGCCTTCAATGTAAAGTATTATATATTTTGTTGGTAATTCTCTAAAATGTTTTGGATACAGCGGGTTCTATTCTAAAATCTAATTATCTATAGCTAAGTTGTTATCAAAAAAGGTGAAACGAAAGCTAAAAGGTTAATGAAAAAATGGGTAATTGAAAAATATGTTTTCAATTGTCGACACGTATATAATTAAATGATCAGATACCATTAACAAGAATTAGTTCCCTAATTAACTCTAAACTTGAAATTCTTACCAAAACTATATTATGAAATGTTTTCAGTTATTTAAGCATTTTTGTTTTGTTTCAGGCGACCACAAATGGCTGAAAATGGCGAATTGTCGACGAAGCAGCTCAAAAAGAAACAGGTGAGTGCATGACTCATCGACGGCTAGAATAAAATTAGCGTTTTGACATCTCGCCAGATGATAAAATGAGTTATGGTGTCTCGGTCCCGAGTGTTTCCCATTAGGCGCAACAGGGTGGAATGAACTGGTTCGCTTGCATTGCATGTGTGGTGTCATCGCGACCAGTCAGGTATTACACCAAGCGTGCATTAGTGTTTCCACCTCCGCGGTTGGCTTTTGTTTTTCGCTTTCCGCCCATATTCGCTCGAAGGATCCCAACCTGACTTCCTACGTTTAGGGAGAAAACAAAAGTCCGATGCAGTCGACATCGTTAATAAATTTTAACTGTCTGGAATGCGCGGGTTTATCCTACTGAAAAAAATGTAAATATTTCTAACTAATTCGCTATTGTCTACACCATCACTAAATCTATAATACATCAATTTGTCTTCTTCCATATTATAATAGAATGGTGTCACAAGTATACAGGAAGTAATTAGGCTTTGCGAAATGGGCAAAGCGGAATTAGCTATAAGCGCCTTAACAAGGATCATTATATAAGTTTAAAGCAATTATTGTCGCAATTCTTCAACCGCGACATGTTAGTACTAAAGTTGAAATGACAAACCGCAAATATCAGCAAAACATATGTGACATCAATTAGTGCCAATACTGCTTTAACCTTCTGATACCTATCCGCTTATATACTACTCAATAAGTAGCAAATTCCACATGAAACAAATATTACATCCAGAAACGCGATAATCATATTATTCTGAGGGCAAGATCATTGTTATATAAAATCATCAAGAAATTCCAAAAATAATATTACACCGCGTAGCAGATTTTATCTATAATATTAATAATATATGTTTAATATTTACAGCTTGTTAGAGTTAATTGTAAAAAATGCAATACGGGCCATTCGCAGTGCAACTGCTCTTGTTTCAGACGACCGTTCAAAATCAGCTCTCGACCACAAGTGGGTCGTGAACCGCACTTTGGGAACTTTAAATAAGTCGAATCTCCAAGGGACACAAAATAAAATTCGAGTTAGGGAAAATTCGAGTTATAGAAAAATACGCCGATTTAAACATTAAAATTTATCATTACGTAACAGAGATAAATTCAGCATATAGTATCCTGTCGATGTGCATATGTATGTATGTACATATGTATATGCAACAAATATACTAAATAAAACTAAATACATTGTATGTATGTACATACATACATACTTAGTATGTACTTATTTAAAAAAATCAGTCATTTTTGTGTGTGTTAAGTTGGACCATTTTTCTTTGCCTATAAAATCTTCCGCTACATTTAAAGAACCATGTATTGCATATGGAACATTTTCTCTGGACAACACAATTTTTTTAGGGTTTCGATAGCAGAAAACGCTTGGTCAAATGTAGGTACCAGAATTATTTCACTCTCGCTTTCGCCATTATCTTCATCTGAGTCTGAAACAGTAACAAAACTTACATATTTTTGGACCTATAATACATGAGTGTTAGTTAAACTTACCTTGTGTATTAGGAACAAGATCTTCTATGACGCTGTTTAAAATGTCTTCATCGGTTGCGACCCCCATTGTATGCACACCATCATTAACATTAATATAATCTTCAAATGCGACACCATTCATGTTTATTACATTTCCGTATGAGGCCCACAATGGTTTTAATTCAGATAGTGGAAGGGTATCATCTTCATCCCTGCCATCAGCATCCTGCACCAAGTTTTTATCTTTAGCAAAGCCTGCCTTGCTGAAGCAATTAGCGACTGTTCTTTTACATCGATATTCCACGCTTTATTTAGATCTTTAATTGCGTCAAATAAAGACACACTTGTCAGAGTTGCCTCTTCCAGGTGGGCCAAAACTTTCATAACGATTCTTTTTCTGTAATGTTGCTTCAATTTTTTTTATAATTCCCTGGTCCATTGGTTGTAACATGGAGGTAAGATTAGGAGGAAAATATTCCAATACCAATATGACTATATAAAATTGTTTAAACCTTATTGTTCGAAAGAAATATTCGATTTATGGAATATTTCGAATTAAAGAAGTTCGAGTTAGGGAAGTTCCACTGTACTTCTAATGGACGGTCTACGGTAGACATCCTGCATACTTTAATTACATATAATTCTGTGATATGTTGTATATGTTTTAATGACGAATACGTATGTTAGTACGTAGGTTCCTGAAAATCCACATATTTTTCGAGAGAACTACACCCAATTTCCAAAAGAGGTAAATGTATAAGCTAGAATTTTAGGCAACTACATTGTGGTCTCCTATTTCTGGAGGAAAATTTAACGGGAGTCGTGGCAACCAATCCTAATGAATTTCATGTGGATATATTTTCCAACACAACGGAGCTCCCCAATCCCTTATTTTAAATAAGTAGATTGAAGGAGGAGGTCTCACTGAATGTCCAGATCGTTCCCACCTTGACCCCTCTTAATTTTTTCTTGCGGGGATATTTAAAATCGAAACTTTAGATTACCCAACCTGAATTCGTGGAAGATCTGAAAAACAGGATTTTACAGGAATGTGCCACAACAGACTATTCCACTGCCAAGAATTGCAGGAAGAACATTTGATAACATAAATTGCAAATGACTTCCCCGTTTTACTCTGGAATTCTCTGAAACCGCAATTGGTGTCACTTCATAACGGATTGATGGAATTGAAATTTTAAAATTGAAAACGAATTGAAAACCATTTGCGCCCGCACTGTATAACTTTGTCAAGTGTAAATAAGGTTGCCTATATGACAGAACATGAAGTTTAATATGATTATAACAAGTCCGTAAATTGTAACCTAGTAAGCATCATTAACTTGCACTTTTATACAGAGTCCCTAATTTCATTTTTCATTTTTCTATTTCTGGTTCTATCCTCACATTTTAGTGCATTTTAAACGCTTGTGCGAAACAGAAACAAGAGTGCGCACTCAGGTTTTCAGTTAGTGTCGCCCTCTTCACGCCATTAGCAAAACTAAAACTCCAAACAAGAAAACTCAAACTTTTGCTTTTATTTTCCAATTTAAATTAATCATTATTGGAATTCGATTTATTAACTCGTGCTTTAAATAGCTTAACACGATTGAATACACCATCAAAGCATGCCAAATAATTGTTAAACAGTCAGCTTCCATGGTCATCGTTGGCTTGTGATACCGCACGTTGCCAGGGTAGTGCCGTTTTCTGTTCCACTGACTTTGTTTTACTAAAATTCGACCTGGAATGTGCTAATTTCGTGTTAACACTCGAAAACCACCTTGTCGAAGGTAAATTGAAAGTCTACTGTTGGTGAGTACGTAATTTTTTACTATGACATTGAACTGCCAAAACATAACCTCAAATACCGTGGTATGATGCGTATTTTTAAAAATAATTATATAATTGCTGTATCGTCATTGAAGCATTTGACGAATTTAGAGTGCCGTGTGCTAATAGTTTTAGGAATTTGGGTATTTTTGAAATACATTTTTATTTAAGTTTCTGTGAAAAATAACTAAATTGGTAGGTAAGTTCTTTCATGCGTATGTGGCGCTGCTGATAATCACATGACACTTTCATTTACAATAAAACAAAAACATTTAAAGTAATGCAATTTTCATTTGTTTTTTAGTCAAGGTAATTGCGGTACACTGACATCCTACGAAGTTTTTATGCAGCTATTGGCTGCATAATTACTGTACAGTACACTTCGTATTTTTGTTCTATCTCTGTCATGTCAGTAACGTGGCCACCTACTTCTTTCTTTATCTGTTGGATCACGCCACACGCCGTCATTATTTAGAAGACAGGGCCGTATTACCACACCAGTTTTCTATTTACAACAGTAAATATTAACTTTTAATTGCAGCAGATCCCTAGCGACAAAAATCTGGGCAAAATACGATAAGATAAAACTAAACAAAGAGAGCGATATTGCCCTCTTGTCTTTAGTTTACAAAATATAATTTTCGTCAGCAAATTTCTTTTTTGGCGCAGTACTTTTCATAATAATAATTATTATTGCGTCTTTTTAATTACCAAGTAGGCGCGTATATAACCACGTAGGAACAAATCTTATTGGTTAACATAAATTTCACAAAGCAACCATGAGTGGTAGTTTTCAATTCCACGGCAAACTTTGCGAAAAAACAGTAAGTTACTATTTACCTTATGTTTTTTTTATTTTTGTTTACGCTAATATTTAATGTACTTGTACGTTGTACTTAATATAAGTATTACAATGACGATATTTGTTTTCAAAACTACTCCAGTTTGATCCATCTGTTTATTTGGAGTTTTGTGCGTACACAATTAACGTATGAGATATTAATTGGCAATATAAATATTATGAACAATACCGCTAGCTTTATAAATACTGTTCACTATCGCACACGAGATAAGTACTATAATAGTTATGAACTCGGGCTCATATTTTTTGTTTCTATCTCCTTTGTTTTCCATCAGCTGCTCACACTATACAAAACATCAACAAAAACAATAATACAACACTGAATAGTTTTTGATGCGTTGAAAATGATTAGTTCAATTAATCATTTAATTCAACTAATTTATTGATTTTGGAAATGTTGATAACAGTTTACTATTTACTAAGACTGGTTTGATTAATTTAAGAAAGTTTAGCCACATCAGGATGGGGTTAGTGCATATTTGCTTAGCAGATTGAATTGACAAATTGTGCTTCGTGAAAAATAACAAAATCAAGCAATTAATTTAATATAATGATTTATAATAATTTATATTTTTTTAATACCAGACCTTGAATATGGGTGTAGAGCAAAAATAAGTGTCGTCTTGCAGTGGAATTTATGGGTATGCTTTGAGCTGAAGAATTTTATTTCCGCTGCTACATGTGATTGAAAGCTGAAAATTTTACCACTTACAATTCCATGAGGAATTCAGAAAAAAATGTTTTAATGCAGGATCTTTATACGTAATTATAAAAATATTTCTATTCATAGTTATCATATTCTGCATGAAAATTTTCAAAAATCAAAATCTATGAAACTGTATCTTCCAACACGAACCTAATATTTTTTTAAATACTTCATACACCATGTCCTTTCAAATAAAGAAATAAACAGTGGTTGATTTAATAATTTTTGAACAAAAAAGCATTAGCTAAACTTATGAGAAATAAAATTCTGTAGCTCAAAGCACACCCACAAATTCCACTGCACTTTTCCCCGCTCGGCAGGAAAACTGTCAATTTTGTTTAACTCTGCAAAAAGCAAATTCTCTCAAATGTGCTTTCCTGCATTGTTGAGTAAAAAGTTGTACCAAAGATACTATTATTAACTTCAATTTTTTCTTATCTGCTACATTTTTAAATCCGTTTTTCATATCTGCAACCTATCTGGTAATTTTCCTTTAAATTTTCATTGTAAAAGGTTTTTCTCTTGGAGTGAAACATCTGAAATTATCACTGTACAGGGTGGCCCATTTAGAACGTTTTTCTAAGGTATCTTGATATTACACCAGTAGCATCTTGAAGATTTTTGATAAATTCACCCCGTGCCAATATGGGTTTACATTTACGTACGTACTTCTATATGTACAATGTATGTACATGTAATATTTCATTAAAATTGGGCAGTCTGTATTATTTGTAGCCAACAATACAGAAGTGTGGTTAAGACGCATATATTTTCCACCCATTTGTTCTAGGTCACATTTGTATGTTTTGTTCGATACAGAATTGTTCCGAATTGCGAAATTATCGCTTAGAGATAATTGCCAAATGAATTCAAAGTCGTTGTAAACAACACTCATGCACGAAATGATTGGGTAAACTGTTTTTCCATAACAATTTATCTGTTTACTGGATTCTTGACTTAATTGTCATTTTTAAACATCTAAAATAAAAAAATACTAATAAACAAATCTTTTCTTTTTTCAAAGTTTCTTTGTATATGAAAAGTCCCGCATACAAATTGATTATATTTTGTGGAGACAATTTTATCATACTTTCTATAATATGTCAATGCTCTGTTCAACATAATATGACAATATAAAAAATTAGTACATAAGTAATGCTCGAAAATCTTTACATTCCCTTATACGCCACTTATTTCCGCTGTATCAACTAAATAAATTACCAAAATCGATTACCCAATAGGAAAAGTATGAACCGTGCACTGTGAGTCAGCCTGTACTTCCTCATTTCGTACTTTATGTGGTGTTTACAAATTTCGTTGAATATTTAGCTTTTTTGCTATAAGATAGATAAAGTCAATCACTGTGTTATTCTAATGTTTTCCGAACTTTTGTGTAATGATGTAACTATGCCTGACATTGCACGATTATTATTTTAATTTTAAGTCTAAAGTTATTACATCAGCAAACCTTATTTATCAAAATTGAATTGGACCCCAAAACTTGAAATATTTCTGCAACTAAATAAGCTAGATGTTCTGTGGTACGTACTGTTGTGTTAAGTACGCACCATATTATCATTTTTGTTATGATCTTAATATTGTAGGACGTCTGTGACTGTAGAAATTCAAAACTGTTTTCTAAAAATCATAGAAGTGTTTGTGTATACAGCTGTCTTAACCAGGAATGATCGATTTTAAACGCTAAATATTTTTAACCCAAAATTCTTTGAAAGCAGCAGGTTTAGACCAATCCGATTGGTGATTAAAAATAACGTATTGCAACTATTATTTGTTAGTGGATTAAAAGCTTTTTAAACTGCTATTGACAGTTTTATGAAAAACATTGATATTCAAAGTATTCAAGTAAAGCCGACGATTTTCATTACTTGAAATGACGAAATCAACTTTATTGGTTTGGCACACAAGGTTTCTTCATTACTATTCTAAACAAACCCAATAATTGTTTGTAATATGACAAAAACAACGAATAAAAACAAGGAACTTTATCCTTTAAAAACAATCTGAATCGTACATTTAATATTAAAGTTAGCAGTAAAAGCAATGAACTGCCATCTACAAAATGAAAATAACTTTTCTGGTTCAGAATTCTTGATGATGGCAGTCTTAGACGGGTACCCTATGTAGGAAAGTTATATTTTAAAAATTAATATGTCAATTTTCACGGTTCCTTGAAGCTGCATTCCATATTTGAAGCAGCAAAACTCGTTAGCATTTTTTGTCAAAATCTTTTACACTTCTACAGCAGTAATCTTCCACAAATCATCTTCTACACCAGTCAAAAATCAAAAATCTTCTACAATCTTCTACTGTAGTGGAAAAAAGTATTAAATATTTAAGGAAAAAATGTATGACCGTCAAAGATTTCGTATCTTCCTAATAATTTACGAATGTTTAAAGTCGGTCATTTGGAGTTCTGGAGGAGGCATTTGCACGAAAATATCTTTAGTGCAAAATTTCGTCCTGCTTTTACACTAAAACTGGATACTGCAATTTTTCATGCTACTTTACACCGGCCTACTTTCTACTTTGTGTGTACAATTTCGACAGATTTTTAGACATCGGTATTTCATTCGTACCATTCCATTCGTTCAATCAAATAATCTACATTCACTATATGAAGAAGAAGTAGAAATTCTTATCGAACGGTTCATGTTCGACAAAAACGGATTCATTTACATTTCGTGTGCGAATTGAATTACTCAGCCTTGTTACTAAATGTAAACGCTCAATTAAAAAAAAAAGCGATCGGGTATTTTGTTTTACTTACGAACATTCTTAGCAGAAACAGTAAGTTGATACTACTGCGCAATTATTATTTTATATGAGAGCACATTTTATAAAATATAATTTATATATATAATATTCAGTTTAGGTAGGCTGTGCGCAATAAAATTATGATAAACGTATGTCGTAACTTAATTTAGCCTTTTTTACGGATCATTAAAATGATCAAAATGAAAGTTCTTCGTCAAATAGTTAGTGGTTGACTAACCTCATTTATCCTGCTTGTTTCTTGAAAAGTTTGCATCTGTTGTACAGCTGTTCATATTTACGTACAGAATGCAATGCAAAGAGTTTACTTACAATAATAATCGAATAATAAACAGAAGAAAAACGTAAACATTATTAAAATAACGCAGACTTAATTCGTGTTTCCAGTGATATGTTTAATATTATAGTTCGTTCTGAAACTTTCGGCCAAAGTTTATTGCTGGCCCTAGAAATTCTTCATCCTCTTGCGGTAAAGTGTCAAAGTTAGATATAATTTCCAAAAGGAGAGAATGTGGATTTTTAGTGGATCAGACAGTGGAACCGCTGGTTTTTCCTCAAGAGCGGACGACACAGACTCATAATCTGATTTTAATCTACTTAAAGATCATTGAAACTGTAATATATTATGGTATGCCTATGAACCCTTTATCGTAGGGTATCCTCTCATCTTAAAGTAATGATTTATTACTTCGCTTCTTTTCGAAAGCAACTATAGACACTATATTGTCCAATGT
>JAWQRJ010004957.1:0-10621 GCA_033557515.1 Diorygopyx duplodentatus
GAAGCTTTTCGACTGTTTCGATTTCGATCTGTCACATTAAATTTCCGCAATTTTTACCGATTTTCAAACGCTCATAAAAAAATAAATCGCTTTTAGTGAGAGTCGAGACCTATCTCAATGGATTTCTGGTACCTTAATGGCTATATCCTGCAAATATGACCAACATCGTGTGGCGTTTAAAAAACCGGTTTGCTAATAAATAAATATACAATTTTTGCTCATTTAATATAATAGTGGATGCACTGCTGGCCAGCGTTGCGTTAGTTTCGGTACGACCCTCGTGTAATCGCATACTGATTAATTCATAATTTCTGAATGTTACATAGAAAACTTTTACCAGTATAAATTTTTGTCCACCTCTTACGACAAGTTTTCAGGCTGAAAAACTTGTCCTCCTGTCCTCTAAAAAAGCTTACCTTTTATTACCTTC
Source organism: Diorygopyx duplodentatus (assembly GCA_033557515.1). NCBI lineage: Eukaryota > Metazoa > Arthropoda > Insecta > Coleoptera > Scarabaeidae > Diorygopyx > Diorygopyx duplodentatus. Next base: position 431 of record JAWQRJ010004957.1, read on the forward strand.
TTCAGGTATGGATCGAGGTTAATAGTGAAAGGCAAAAATATTTTCAGATCGCTAACCAAAAGACTGGATTTGTGGAAACTCAAGAATATATCCAATTTGTGTTCATCTCTATCCAAGTCTAGCAGTTCACTATCTTTCAGTGTGGACATGTGAAGGCGAACCCTAAAATTAATAAAATTGCGTGACAATATCTAAATAATTTAAATCAAATAAATAACTGTCCTTATTATACTTACTTGTCATACAACGATTTTAAAGATGTATTATCGTCCAACGATTCATCACCAATATCATAATGATATATAATCCATGATGTACGGAACGGCCACTGTTCTGTGATATTAATCCACGAAGCTAACCTGTACCAATTAAAGTCTATCTGAAAAGCTTTTAACAGTCGGCCAGTGATGTAAACGACGTTCATCAAGCGACGCATCGATTTCGGATTTACATCGCTGAAGTAGTCATCCGTCAAGAGCATCTTTGTAAGATCCATGGCCCCCCCTATTTTATTCAGGTTCAAGTTGGAACCTATTGAGCTGGCGATCGAGTCGGAAACCTTTAACTTTCTGGACCCCTTTCGCGAATTGTACTTCAACTTCTCGCTGCTGGACATTAACGCGTTCTCCGATGACAATCTCCTAGAGGACAACTAAACGAAAGCGTAATTAATTGATAACGATAATTCAAATATTCTCAATCATTACCGATCGTCCTGGCACACTAAGGCCCTCTTCGTTAGAAGCGGATGTTAACACTCTCTTGTGCGCCAATGCGGTTTGTTGGGCGATCTTAACTTTACGAAGTCCAGAGTTTTGTAAATAAAATGGTAAATGTACCATGTTATTTAAGTAACTGTGCCCACCAATATTGCTCTCATTGAAAAGGCGTCTTGTGTTCATTTCAACAGCCTACGCATGTATTATAAAGAAAATTAATTAAAGTAAATGTACAGTAGGCTGGTATTTAAACAGATCATGGAAGAATATCAACTATGACACCCTTTGGAATGTTATAAGTCAATAAATAAACAAAATTTGTGTAAAGTTGCAATCCTTCATCTTAACTTTGAAAAGTGAACGAGACTGATTTCCTTTTGCAAATTTCAGGAAAATGACTAGAGTATAATGTAGGAAAAGATTTGAGTTTCAATTTTATTTTATCTTATTTATTCATAAGGAAAAAACGTAACAATTGACGAAAATTTGGAGGACATTAGGGGAAAATGCGTTTTTAGAATGTAATTATATACTCCCAGTAAACCAAATAAATATGGTATAAAAATGTATGCACTAGCTGATGCACAACTTTATTATTCATATAATTTGGAAGTTTATACAGGTGCGCAGCTTGAAGGGCAGTATATAATAAACAATGAGACTAGAAATGTAGTTATATGACTGTACCACATATGTGGATCAGGGCATAAGGCGAAAAAACAAACGCAAAATTTCGCTGCAATTTTTATTATGCAAAGGGGTGTTTACAGCAGTTTATTCGGATTTGGAACTGATTTTAGATTAGTCTCATACATATAAAAGATATAAATGGAAAATGTATCTATAGATCAGGACACTGGCGATCAACGAAAACCATCCATAATAACTTTTTATAATAATACACAATGCACAGTGCACATAACTGATCAGTTATGTTCTTCTTACAATGGAGACTAAATGCCAAAATACTTTGGAAATAATAATGAAACCATTCGAAGAAATATATAAAAGAATTATCACACAAACTTGTTTTCTCTTTCTTAAAATATATTGTAACTCTATAAATCGCAATGTCCTCAAGTCGAAATACTATCTACTCTATAAGTAGAATTTTCTTTTAATGTTAGTTATTGTTTGTTTGATTTAATCTGAATTTTGTAGATATGGTATCGCTCACGTTTGTTTCATTACATCTGAAATTTGTGATTACGGTGTTTTAAAACTGGGCAATCTTATGGCGTCCAAAAGACAGCTGAAGACATTAAAACTGGAAGATAAAGTGAAAATATTGTCGGAAATTGAGCATGGAAAAGGATATTGCGGCATCCCTAACAAAAGCACTTTATCAACAATAATTAAGAACAAAAGTGTTGAAGTTTGCAGACTCTACAAATGAAAACTGTAAAAAATGTAAGAGAATTCCGAAGATAACATACAAGAACGTCGCTTCTACAGTTCTAAAATTGATCACGCCTGCTAGGAACAATAATTTTCTGATTTCTGGTAAAATAATAAAAGCAGAAGCTTTAGATTATTCCCATTCGCTATGTGTCGTGGATTTCAAGGCAAGTTCTGGATGGTTGGAAAAGTTAAATTACACAACTAATGGTAACTTTAATTTTCTATTACACCAGGGATGGGATAAGTCAAAAGATTGAAGTGAAAGTGCAGATGTCAATGAAGATGAAGAAGAATTTTTGCCTGCAATTTTAGAGGGTTACGGTGAAGACGACGTATTTAATGCGGATGAAACCAGCTTATTTTTTAAATATTTACCAGCTAAAACATTAACATTTAAAAACGAAAAATTTTATAGGGATAAGCAAAGTAATGAATGATTGTTGCCAATATGAGCAGAACAGAAAAACCGAAAATTCTTTTGATTGGTAGTGCTAAGCCACGAGTTTTTAGGGGTGTAAAATCATTACCTTTAGATTATTGCCACAATAAAAAAGCATGGATGACCAGTGGATTTTTTGAACAGTGGTTACTAAAAGTAGACCCTACCAAGGGAGAAAGTGCTTTTTTCTGTTGACAATTGTCCGGTCATTCATATCTCTAGACCAATCAAAATTTAAATCCATAAAATTTGCTTCCCTTCCTCCAACTATGACATCAAAGTTACAGCCAATGGAGCAAGTTGTAATCAACAACGTCAAATGTCACTAACGATGAAGAATAATTGAGCAAAATATTTAGGGCAATGGATGAAAATCACTCATTTCCTAAAATGTCTTTACTTCATCGTGTTAAACAGATATCCATGGTTTGGAATGGAGCGAAATCTTCATTTTGCTTAATTTGCTTGATATCAACGTCTTCATGTTGAAATTGACGAAAATAGGCTAGAAGCAGATCAAGAAGAAAAAGGTATTCAAGTTGATAAACCTATGAGTTCTGTCCTAAAAAAACTTTTGAAATAATCCAAAATTTTTCTTTATACTGCAGACAAAACTTTATACAAACATTTTCCCAATTTAGGCGAATAAACATTGAAAAAGAAAATATAGAAATAAACACATATAACGAATTTTTTTGGAATTAAATGCGATTGAATGCATATTACTTACGTTTTTTTTTTCTGTAAGATCACATAAATTATATCCGGTACTATTTTTATTATATTATACAGGCTGTCTACCGAAGACCGTCCATTAGAAATATATGGGGAACGGATAAACTTAGAAGTCTGAAAATTTGGATTTGAATATGGTAGGAACTAAAAGATAAAAATATTTTCAATAAGCTGGCGGTTTTGGTTATACCGGAAGTAGACAACAGCTTTGTTAATTTAAATGGAATGACCCTAATTTTCATTTTTTTTTCTTAATCTACATTCAATTTTCAATAACTTTCGTAATACGTTTGCCAGGCCTAAACTTAATCGTTCTCGAGATATTGAATTTTTTTGCAAAAATTATGCAACCGCAGAAACATTTTGAAAAACCGCATTTTCATAATTAGACTTATGCGATAATTGAATAAAAAGGCTTTTAACTTCTTTTATTTGCTTTAATTGTTTTAAATATACTAAGAAACTAGTTTCGATCTATTTAGATCATCTTTACTTTTAATTTAGAATCGGAAAGGTATATTAAGAGTATAAAATTATTATTAAAGGTAAAGAACAAAGAAAATACAGTCGATAAATAAAAATCCAAAAGGACGGGTTAAATAATTTAACAGTTAATTCAATTATTTAACCCATCTTCTTGGATTTTTATTTATCGACTGTATTTTATTACTTTTTATTTATTTTGTATAAAAAAAATTATTTGTTCTTTACCCTTAATAATAATTTTATACTCTTCCGATAATAATAATAATATACCTTCCGATTCTAGATTAAGACTAAAGATGATCTAAATAGATCGAAACTAGTTTAGTTAAAAGCCTTTTTATTCATACCATATTTGCAAGATGGAACACTCAAATATTATGCGATAATGTTCATACTTCATTAACCATTAGTTGAGACATCGAATTTTTCGTAAATATACACGGCGGGACATTCTTACATACATTCTTTACAAAATTGAATTTTGAAATAAGAAAACTTTAAATGACAAAAAGTGTTTTTTTAAATTGCATCTACCAAATATTTTTATCTTATCGAATGTAGAATTAAAATCCTCGTTAAACGCTATTCGGTTTCCCTATACCTAAAATGTATCCTTTTCCGAATATTTAAGGTTTTTCGAGCTCTTGCTGCAAAAGCGATCCTTTGACAATACATTCATTTGTTGTAAATTGGGCTGCCTACAAATTAGTTATCAATTTTGATAGTTTATGTAACTTAGGTTGGTTGATTTCATATTTAGGGTGAAAAATTAATGCTGGTATCACTTGAAAATTGAGTTATCAAGATATTTCACATGTTTACTTCTTGACAATGTTGACAAGTCCGTACTGGAACGTCCAGAACATTTCTAACGAAAAATATCCGAATTTGCCGCCGCTTAATAGAACAAAATTCAGAAGGTTGCAATCTAATTTTATAAGTCATGGAAAAGCAACTGGAGCAATGCGAAAAGCTAAACCAGTTACGAAAGACGAGAACACTGTCACTATGGTTTTAGTTTATTTTCATGCTAATCCGAACGCCTCACTTCGTGCTGCCATAGCTGATTTGGACATATCTCATTGTGTAAAGCAGAAGATTTTAAGGAAAAACGGATTTCATCCTTTTAAATTTTCACCAACTGCAGTGATGCATACACAAGACGCAGGGAAAAGACAAGAATTCTGTGAGATGGTTCTAGTCCACCTACAAAAGGAATCAAGATTTTTGGAGAAAATTATTTGAATGGATGAAGCAAAATTTTCTAGAGAGGGAATTTTTAATCATTGAAATCATAACTTTTGGGCAGACCAAAATCTTCATGTGACACGCGATCGGAATTTTCAAAATAAATTTAGTTTCAGCTTATTTTGTTTGTTGTTAAACAGCCAATTTCGGTATTTTATTTGCGACGACATTTTAAATAGAGCAAGATATTTGGAAATCCTAAGAACCGTGGTGGCAGACTTTTTAGAGAGATTAATATCAAATGAACTACAATCATGTTGGTACCAATTAGAGTCCCCACGCACTGCACTGCTCATGTGACTCACGAATCACATGAATGTCACTCAGGAATTGATAAATGACTTCGAAGACAGATGGTTTCGAAGATTGGGTACATAGAACTGGCCTGCAAGATCGCCAGACCTCACTCCGATGGATTTTCATCTGTGTGGTCACATCAAGAGCACTGTATATTCTACCACGGTGAACACCCGAGAAGAATTGGAACATCGAACTCTTGCATCGAAGAGCTTTTGATACATTAGATCTGATTGAAAGTCGAAATGCAACTGCCAGTGGAGTCCAATCAAGAATTCTGATTTGTTTAGAAAGAAATGGAGAACGATTTGAACATTTTCTTTAGTAATTTATGTCTTAGATTACCATAAAAATAAGCTAAAACCGTAACTACATTATTTTGTAAAGAATGTACGTAAGAATGCCCTGGCAGATGTATTTCTGAAAAGTTCAATGTCTCAACTAATGGTTAATGAAGCATAAACATTATCGCATAAGTGTAATTATGAAAATTCGATTTTTCAAAATGTCCCATGACTTATAAATTGGGTAGTAACCTTCTGAATTTTGTTCCATTATGCAGCAGAAAATTCTGATATTTTTCGTTAAATGTCCTTATTATTTGTTGGCATTGACTAAGAATAATAACTCGATTTCCAAATGATATCTGCATTAATTTTTCACCCTAAATATGAAATCAACCAACCTAAGTTACATAAACATCAAAATTGATAATTAATTTGTAGGCAACCCAATTTACAACAAATGAATGTATGTATTGTCAAAGGAGCGCTTTTCCAGTAAGAGCTCGAAAAAACTTAAATAGTCGGAAAAGGATACATTTTAGGTATAGGGAAACCGAATACCGTTCAACGAGGATTTTAATTCTACATTCCATAAGATAAAAATAATTAGGAGCCATTAAAAAAAATCACTTTTTGTCAGTTTTCTTATTAATTATGAAAATTCGATTTTTCAAAATGTTAGTGCGGTTGCATAACTTTTGCGAAAAAAATCAATATCTCAAAAACAATTAAGTTTAGGCCTGGCAAACATATTACGAAAGTTGTTGAAGATTGAATGTAGATTAAGAAAAAAAATTAAACTGTTGTCAATTTCCGATATAACCGGAATCGCAAGCTTATGCACATATTTTTATCTTTTACTTCGTTTCCTACCATATTCAAATCCAAATTTTCAGACATCTAGCTTTATCCGTTCCACATATATTTCTAATGAACGGTCTGCGGTAGACACCCTGTATATTTTATACTTTTTGACTGTGTGAATTTAAATTTTTCTACAACTCTCTCAAAGTCTGTAACTCGAACCATATTTGCTGGATTGTGCGAGTTCGATTTATAGAAGTCCTACTGTATAATGAGCAAAAACTCATTTTATATCTTAAAATTATTTTATTGAAAGTTTAGACATTTGAGAAATATGTATACAAGATTAGCTTGTTTAATAGTATTAGATATCACTAGAGTCCGGATTTCTAGGCATTAAGCTTATTATAAATGTAGTCCCCAGTATGTTGTAAATTTAATTATATGCGTGAATGACGCAGAATTGATAAATAATCTCCCTTTTATTAAATGTAATTTTAATCTTGTAAGTGAAACCATAAAATCCTTAGAGAAACAGCAAATTGTATTGGTTGAATTGGTTAAATAGTACATCAGAGATTGTGTTTAATTACGTCAATGCTGGGTTTTTGCCTATCACAAGGCATTGCCCATCCCTATTCCATCAATTGGTGGCACTAATTCATCAAACCTAATAATTTAAAAATGGGGTTTTAGTATCGCATATTACGCACGAGGACAAAAATGGAAAATTTGAAGCAAGTATTACCTGGAATGTGAGTCTTTTAACTGAAATGTTCAAGCAGCACACCAAAACTGAAAATGCGCACTCAATTTACCATATTGGATCTACTTTTTAATTTACTTTTTATTTTTCACCTCAAATTTCTAAACAGCAATCCAAAAAAACCTATTACTTACTTTGGTGCTTAGAGCAGAATGTATTTCCGATGCACACTGAGTATATCAAACAACGTCATGTACATACATGTTGTTGTAGTCATCTTTTAACTGACCAATATAAGAAAAATGCTAACAACTTTTACTGAAATTCTCAAAACTGTTAGTACTTTTTCGTTCATTCAAAGATGGCCTGGATTGTGTCACAGCTAAAATTTTCCACGGCCTTTTTAAAAACCACCCTAACGTACAATCAATATCAAACTAAATAATGGCATACAAAGGGCATATTAAAAAAAAAGAAATTATGATACACAACATCAATGACTGACCTGTGTCCAAGCGACCTTTGGAAAGAGACGCAATTCGAGAAAAAAATTATAGCAAAATATAAAGGAAATGAAATGCGTATCGTGAAGTAAACCAACCTTAGCTATTACGTGCGGATCGATAGCCAAAATCACTATGAACGGACTGTTGGGATCGGAAAACAGCATGTGGATGGCATCCAAAACTAATAATACTTTATCCTGCTCGCAACTGTCCAATCCGTCGACGATTACCACCAGCCTAGTTTGCTGTTGTTGTAAACTGTCCATGCATTTCACCATGTCTATCATCAAATTGACCTGCAAAGTGAATTAAATTGTTTATCGTCGCTGTATTATTCTGCATAGGGAATATGATAACCACAATTTCCTATAAGTAAATCACCTCGTGACGCAGCGCTTGTAAAAAACCTTCAGACTTCACAGTATCTAATTTTGAAATGGATCTTTGCAAGTGGCGACGTTGCGAAAATACCAAAGATCCAAACATTTTCGTCCAAGTGTACAAATTGGCAACTGTGGCAATACCTAGTACCAACGCTGTTACTATGAGAATCACATTCAAAGTAACTGCTTCAATGATGTGTTCTCTAAAAAACAGTTTTTGTTTAGAAAAGAAAAACGTATAGCTTAATGTTATTAACTCACTTTGAACTTTCTTGTACAATATATATTGTTAAAGCACAACATCCAATCAACACAAAAACAAAAGCGATTTCAAATATCAATACGTAAGGTAGACAACATAGTTTTCTCCATCTCCATGTAGATGATGATTTAACTATAAAATGTTGGTGTCAGCAATTTCTTTGTAATTGGTTTTTCAATTAGGATTTTATTACACTGAGAATGTAGAATAAACTTACCTGGTTTTGGCCTGTATGCTCTATAAAGTCTTGTGGATATGGCACCATAATCGTTCTCAATCGCATCATATAGAGATCCAATCATTTGAACGATAGAGTTCTCACCACCTGTCGTACTACTAACTCTAGTTTGATCCGTAAAATAAAATCTAAAAATTAAGAAAAATGTCTGAAATTTTGCAATTCTAAAATTTGGGGTATAACAAAGTTAATATACCGTATTGGTTGAGCGGAAGACTCATCTCCTCCTGCATTGCCCGGCGGATGGCAAAATAAAATTTGCAGAATTAACTTAAAGTTGTTTAGTTTGCGAGTTAATTTCGCGTTGAAGTTATGCGGCCAATCCCATTCATATCTGAAGCAATAATACATAATTATTTCGCATGTAAGACTAACGCTGTAATTACAAACCTCTTGCTCGAGAACCAAATAATGGCCAAACAAAAGTAGCATATTAGCAAAAATGCTACCCCTACTGTCACCCCTAATATCCAACTTGACACGCTAAGTCCTGTTACGCAACCAATAACTAACGATAAATGAAAAATGATTATAAATAGTAACGAGGTAAACTGAAATACTGGATCTGCCCATTCCCGAGCGAAATTCTTCATCTCATCTAAAAGAAGTAGTCATTTACAGAGTTGTATGTTAGAAATCGACAGCAAACTGCTGATTATATGTGTCAATTCGGACAGAAGCAAGCAAGAAAAATAAAAAGAAATGCCTATTTACATTAATGCACAACTTTCGGTATGATTTTCTATGGAGAAAAAGTTATCAAAATACTTAGATTCTAAAACAGTATTTCAGAAACCAGGTAGTCAATAGTAAATTACTGGTTAGGTAACCAGTAATTTAAAATCATGAGCATTTTCAAGCATTTTCCAAAAATAAATAAACAAAATAATAAAATGAAAACAATAGTGTATCCAGAAGAAAGCTAATAGGGCTCCCAAATTATTGTTCGTATGTAAAGAAAAAATATTTTCAAATTGTAAACCCGAGTCATCTAAAAGTTTTGAGGGAACAATTAAAAATGAGAAGTTTAGAATAAGTATTTACTCAATAAGGGATAATAGAAATAATAAATAGAAAACCCAATTTTGTTTGGTGATGGTTGGGCTTCATCTCAAAGCTTCAACTCAAAGTAAACGAGGAAAACTTAGAATATGTAGGCAAGTTTGGAATCGGAGTTCGAAATGACCGTGGAGAAAGACTAACAAATTACCTTCAAAGTGAACAGCTGTATTGTATGAACACCTTTTTTAAGAAACCACAGAAAAGAAAATGAACGTGGAAGAGTCCTGATAGAACTAAGAAAAACGAAATAGACTTTATATTGACAAATAGAAAAGGACTAATTATAAACGTATCCGTCTTAAACCGCTTTCACATGGGAAGTGACCATAGACTGGTGAGAGCTACGTACATTGAGAGTGGACACTAAGATCAAAGCGAGGAAACTATTCCAACCAACACAAATTCCTACAAGAGACATACTACCGCATGACTGTAAACGATTGTGATTTTTTTTTGCTCGGTTGGCATGATTTTTTTGTTTTCCTGTTTGCATCCCTGATTTTCAATTTAAATTTGTCAAATCAAAACGTCAAATAAAATAAAATTGTCGTCATTACTTTTTATTTTCGAAAATAGGCCATTACAATAAATGTGTTATGCTCTGTAGTAAGCACCATTTTC
>JAWQRJ010004958.1:0-10621 GCA_033557515.1 Diorygopyx duplodentatus
GTTATCAACAACGCAGTAATTATTTATATAAAAAACGAATAAAACTGCATCGTGCAGAAAAAGAAAATGCTGTGGTGAAAATCTACCGCTGTGAATTCTGGAACTCATTCTAAATACATCTATGGATTTTTATTTTAGGTTAATTATACAACGAAACTTATAAAGAGTTTTAGAAGTTATCTAAGAAGGCATAACATATTAGATGGGTCATAACTTTCCTCTATCAAATCGATTTTTCTCGTGCTACTCGAGAAAAATCCTCCAACTTTCCGACAAATTTAGCCTGCACCGCCATCGCCTGATCAACGATCAAACTATCGTCGGAGCAAATTCATTTATCGATTTTTATTTTAAGTTAAAAGTTTGGTTCCAGGTTCGAGTTAGATCTTTGACCACGATGGCGCGCTCGATCAGCAAGCTAATATTTCCGAACGTTCAAAAACTCCTTTTTATATGTTAAAAAGACTACTGAAATTTGGGACCTACCTCAATCGCCTTGTCGTACCGGAATCTCTACATTGTGAAAATTTCACCAATATTGCGTGACCGTTAAGTAAACGGTGCGGATAAAGTCATAAATATACAAGATTAGCTAATTTAGTAACATTAGTACAGAAGTTGCTTTTTAAATTTAAGGTACAAATCAAACTGGTACCAGGTTAGCTAAGTGTACCTCCTGTTTACTACATAAAGGTGAACTTTTTTTAAGTTCAAGGGTGAACACAGTTTTTTAAGTGGACATAACATTGTTATGTTAAATAGAATAGTAGAATAGTATCCATTAGAATACTCTAATGGAATATTTGTTTTCACTATTCATTTATGTTTAAATTCTCTATCACTTTTATTAAGAATGTGTTATGAACAAAAGTAATTTATGAACAAAACATTTCAAGATGTTCAACTGTTTTGCTAATAGATGGGATGTAAATAAAACTATTCGTTTACTTCATTTAGGCAGCCTTGGAAAGTCATGAGAGCAAAGGAATTAACAAACATCATCACAAAAATAGTCATAGAAACCAAAATAGGTGTGTACCCATGATGAACTTTTTTTCGTGAATTAGCTAACTAGCTAATAAAGGGCGTTCAAAAAAGAACACGTTTGGAGTTCGCTGTGATTGAATGCATACATGTCTTTACTGAACTCAATCTTCACCTTAAAAATGCCAACTAATATCAAATATAGCGCATTTGACGTTAGGATGAACGGTAGGAAGCATATATGCACTAGACGTATATATAATCGCACTTCTGCATATTTGTTGGTTTTCATAACGTCATATGAATTAGTTGCTTAACTCTAAACATAGATTCCAACGCAAGCCAACTTTTCACCACTTTCTTGCTCATTGCGTTCATAAGCATCTGTATAACATCAAAAATAATATAATATATAAAATTATAAAACTGTCGTCCGTTAGAAGGAAGTTTTAACTAATCAAATACGAACATTTGCGCAATCTCTGTTGAGCGGCCATTTTTTTAAATAACAATTTAAATAATTTGAAAAAAAATATATGGTTGTACTCAAAGAGAGTTGGTAAATAATAATTTTAAAATTATATACGATGTATATAATTGTATAGTTAAAAATAAGTTTGGTTTATGGATGATCATTAACACTAAACATTTTGAATTTAAATATTTGTTGTATTTCAATCACCAAAGGAGGTATCGTAAGATAACGCATTATTTACACACCCGGTTTATTATTATTAACTTCGTAAAAATAAATAAAAAAAGTCTTGGCATCATCAAAAATTGTTAAACAGTTTTAGTTTTTGAGATTGTGATTTAAAAACCTTTTGATCTAGATATTGCGACGCTGGAAATAAATTGTCCGTTCGAACAAATTGCCCCTTTCAGTCGATCTCATTCAACGAAATTCAGGATTCCATCAATGTAAATCTCCAGCGAACAGCCCCCTGACTTAGGTTGTCCCATAAAAGAAGTTAGACAATATTTCTCCACATTTTAAATTACCCAAGAATATCTTTTATTTAGCAGGATAACCTGCAGCATAATGTATTGCTACTTTTTATTTGATCAATGTTTGTAGTCTTGGATATATCTGGTTTACTACTCAGATTTCTGTAACAATAGAGCATATGTTTGTTTATAGTAGTATAAATATTGCTATTTTGAACGTAAAAAGAAAACTACGCGCTAAATAAATTTTTGGTCCATGCTGATTTTGAAAGTCATGTTATAGCCTCTTAAGGTTCTTTAACATATTTTCAGCGTTTTAACTGCATTTTGTAGTTCATCGCTCTAGGTAAACCCCTCACACAGGTGTTCCAAATTCGATGCTCACCTTTGGTACCTTGGTACCATTGGTACCAACGGTACGAGCTACAGACTCGGTTAACTGGAAGAATATGCGGGTGTTTATCAATCTGTTCAGACCTTCTTTTGTTTTTTCCAAAAAAAAAAGTGCATCGCCTACTAGATATCCTGAAAAAACTGAAAATCGTCATTTTCTTCAAATGTGAATATTTTCCATATTATCTATCGTATGGTCAAAAAATTTCGAGGGAAAAGTTGTAGATATCAAAACATTATGTAGGATAGATTATAAAAATGTTATAAAGTTTGTTTTGTTTTCAAAACAAAAGACTGCATATCTGATATTTATTATCTTTTGTGCTTTAGTAGATATAAAGAAAAATGATTTTCTGAAAAAACAGTTTTAATCAAATTTAGTATGTCAATAAATTGCAAAAAAAAACGGAAACAAGGAAGCAATAAACATGGTAATAGTAAACATGGAAACAATAAACATAGTAGCAATAAACATGGTAACAATAAACATAATAAAAATAAACAATATGGCGGGCGTTCACTTCTAAACATTTGGTAACACGCTTTTCGACACTTTTTCTGCAATTCATTAATTGACGAACACTAACGGAGTTAAAACCCTTTATACCACATTTTGTATACAGGAAAAAGTCTAGTGGAGACATATCCGGAGATCTCGCTGGCCATCGTATGGGACCGTTCGTTGCAATCCACCGATTTCCATATCTGGTTGCTAAATATTCAGCAACAATTTTTGAATTATGTGCCGGGGCGCCATCCTGCTGAAAGCAAATAGTTCTCTCTTCTTGAATCATCCAACGCATCTTCAATTTCCTGTTGCAGCAGTTCGAGATATCTGATTTTGAGTGTTTCGTTAAAAATAAGCAGACCTATTAAACGGTTTCCCAAAATGCCACACCGCACGTTAAGTCCAAATCGTTCCTGAAAACGTGACTGTCGAACTATTTTCGGATTTTCATTATTCCAATAATATTTGTTATTAATATTTGTTGTCTGTAAATCGATTTTCATCACTCCAAAGAATTTTTTTTATTAGGAAAATTCAAATCGTCTGCAATTTGATCGAGATACCATCTACAAAATGTAACTCGCCTTTCACAATCAGTGTCCTACATTTCTTGGTATGTCAATGGTTTGTAGAGGTGAAATTTATTTGTATTTAAAATGCGATAGACGGTGCTACTTGCCATACCGCCCTCAGTAGAGATTTTTCTTACTGAGGAATCTATTTGAGCATCTTTATTTTCTTTTTGGTGTGACACAAACTGCAGTAAAACACACATTTTTACCTTCTCGTAGATTTTGCTCGAGTCGGCGAAACAAAGTTCTATGAGGCTGCTTTCTGTTGGGATATAAATTCATTTACTGCCGCAGTTGAATTTCCATTGCACCTTATATAGGTAACGAACATCCGTTTTTTTCATAGTTTGAAAACGCCGTTATCTATGGAGAATATGAATAATTGACGGCAACTACAACTTATGAAACGAGTTTTTGTTTCAATCATGGATAGTATGATGTGGGTTAAAATCTGTGTGGAATACGATTTTTCTTCATATCTCCTAAACTATGAAAGACGAATACCTCGAACCTTACAGCGTTGGGAAGGGAAATAATCAGCTAATTTAATAATGTCAAAATCAACTAGAGTTATATATCGAAACTGGTATAAGGTAAAAAATATTTTTATAATCTATCCTACAGAATGTTTTGATATCTACAACTTTTCCTCCCGAAAATATTCACATTTTAAGAAAATGGCAATTTTCAGTTTTTTTCAGGATGTCTAGTAGGCAATGCATTTTTTGGAAAACAAAAGAAGGTCTGAACAGCTCAGATAAACACTCCCATATTGTTCCAGTTAACCGAGTCTGTAGTTCTTCCATTTCCAAGACACCAATGGTGAGCATCGAATTTGTGACAGCGTGTATATAAAAAATACGACCTAACATTATTTCTAAGAAAAGAACAAAACCTGCATTAGCGCAATATTCAAACTCACAATACCAACAACTATAAATCCTATCACAATAATAGCAACAAAAATTATGAAGCCATAAAAAATATAAAAAATAAATTAATTAAACGTGATGCCATCTATCAAAAAGCCGACAAAGGTGCAGGAGTTGTAATCATGTAGAGATCAGATTATATTAATAAAACTCATTACTTTAAAAAAAATAATAGTGATGTTCTAATCTACAATTCAATTATACAGAAAACTAAAAAAATAATAAACCAATGTAAAGGAACTCTAATAAATTTAACTGACCCTTTATACAACCTAGATCCAATGAATACCGGCATCCCATGCCTAAACTCCACGAAAAAGGTATACCAATACGTCCCATCACGCTTATTACACCTCTCCCATTAGCTAAATTCTTCCTAAATATTTTTCAAACAATACATTATGTTCCTAAGTTTTCTGTAAGAAGCACCAATCACTTCATAACTGAAACTAATCGACATCACTGATGTTTACTCTAACGTCCCCATTGATAAAACTAGATCACTAGATCACTAGATGGATAATTTTATTTCGATCATATTTAAAGAACATTTCAACAATCCTACTACAGTTAATAATCAATAATCCTCCAATAATCAAATCACTTTTAACAACTTTTACGAGTGTAAAGACGGCGTCCCTATGGGATTGTAACTCTCAGGAATTTTTGGTGATATTGTCGCGCCCCTGGTTTTCGCCCCCGCGAAAACCCCTGTTCGATCAATGTCCGTTTACAATAATTTCTGTCAATGGAATTTTCCGTGACAATATTTATCTAGACGACATAGAGAACAAATATATAATAAACAACAAGAACTCTTACAATAAATGCGTCATCAAATGAATCAGACAACCTCTCAAACCATAAACATTTTCTCCAATATATAAATCATCTCAACTACACCATATAAATTGGACAAGACAAATATAATTTAGATTTAACCATAACAAACACAAATAATTAAAACCTTCCAACATACATAAACATACAAAAAACAAACATACATCCCCTACATAATCCTTTTCAATTCCTCACACCCCCTCTCTCAAAAAACCTCCCCCTTCCGTTCATTTATCAACCGTACTTTCAATTACCCACCTTCCCCAGAATCAATAGCACTTAATTACATATTCAACCTTGCAAAAAACAACGGCCTCAGCGCCAAATTAATCCACAAAATAATTAGGGAATAGTTATTAAAAGCCGATCCCCGGATTCTTTATAAGTGTAACTTTACCAAATAAAATGTACAAACCCATATCAACAACGTCAATCTGAAATCAAAAAATATCTTCACCAAGTACAATATCGTTTTAATTTTTTTAATGTGCCGTCCAGTTATAAAAATAAAACCCCTATTTTAGAAAAAATGACATTTATTCTGTTACTTGTAACAATTGCGAAGGGCTTGTAACATAGGACGTAAGTTGAGCATAGGTATCCAAGAACAAAAATCAAAACCGAGTTCGGCACTCTATAAACGTAACCTTCAAAAAGGTCGCAAAATTAATTTTCAAAACTTTCTAGGTTTTTCTTTGTTATTTCTTCTTAACTTTTTCTATTTTATGATGCAATTTTTTTTATTCCAGAGGTAGTGTATTTCATACTTCCACAAATGTTTATACGTAAAAGATAAACTTATGTATCTAGTTTTTGCAAAAATTGCTATGTTATGTTATCGGTATTCACCTCAAAGCTAATTGGCACATTAAAGTAAAAAAATACAGACGTGAAGCCATTTTCTCCAACTGCACGAACAACTAACTCTGCATTGTCTCAGGGCAATTCATGAAGGAACTTATTTTTAAGTACTTAATTCACACGACAATGAATGAATCTCGATATGCCCCAGGCCGTATTTATTCTGCGGTTTTGTGTTTTTCCTGTAAATTGCATCCTTTCCGGTAAATATCCCAGATTACGTAAAGGTAAATTGAGTCGCATTTGTTGCGGCGCAGATAACAAGCAAGGAAATAAGGTGGAAGAAAAATAAGCTTGTTATTCTGTCTTTGCGCTCTGTCGTTTAATATTTATACATGTCGCTAACGGTACTAAAGTACAAAAAATCATGCTCAGTGCATTCATAATGTTTCTTTCATCTACATGTATTGATGCAGGTGGTGATTCAGATAAGAATGATTCATTCGGTATTCATGTGGACTCATATGACTGACAACTACCATCTCAAGGCCTAAGCTGCAATTATTAACTTATTATTTCAAAGTAACGTAATAAGTCTAAGTATTACAGCAAACGCTATACAATTAGGAAACAAATTATTCATTCACTAATTAATTTGGCACATCTTCTTATTTAATTAACTAATTTTGCAGATCCTTTACATAATTTTTAGTTTACTATATTGTCGTCATTCGCTGTTAAAATTCAGTGTAAACACAGCAATTTGCATCAGTATCCTGAAAGGTTACAAAAAGGATACGAAAATATTTATAAACACCTGTTTATCAGTAAACTTGCGAATAAACAATCTTGATCATGGCTTCAATTACGTCGACGCGACGGTGTTTACCTGAAATTTAATTGAACTGAAAACGTAAAGACGTCACACGATCGAATACATTCAACGGTAGTATTAGCTTCATACTCTAAATACCATAAATAATCTAGGATGACTTATACTTATGAGAATGTATGTATAGTGTTTGCAATAACATGTACGAAACTTTGTAATAATTTGCAATATTCATAGTTCTTAGAAATTCAATGTGTGTGAGTTTGTTTAATAAATAATCACATGGTCGGTGCATGCTTTTCTTCTAAGAATCTTTGAACGACGACAATTATTTGTATATCCTGCAGCAAGTTGGAAATTACTTCCTTAGCAGCAAAGACAAAACTAGCCTTTGTTCGTCATAATGGTGTTCCGCTCCATACAGTCGCAGTAGTTAGCAAACCCAACGGATACAAGCGAAAACAGATGGATTGGCAATAATGAATGGATCGCTTCCGCTATAGCTCCTTCCCTTTGGTCCTATAGGTTATGGCAGGAGATTGTAGATGCAAGTGCTAAAGGTCAAGTGTGCAATGGTGAGTGGGATATTATTTGCCCAATTTCCCAGAAGGGACTGGGCAATGTTGCATATTGAAGTTAAATTTTATTGCTTGTGCATGTCATTAAAATTAATTTTGCAGAAGGATCAAAAATGTATGCATGGATATTAGGCTATTGTATATGGATCACGATTTGTGTTTCTGTGTTATTTTAATACTCTACTGACCTCACACCCTCGATGCGACACCTTGTTGTTAATAGCAGATTCTTGAGCACATAAATCTACAGCATCTAATTCTGCCTGGAAGATGGTCGGGATCGTGGCCAAGACATTTGCCTGGTTAAATCCAGGCTTACGTATGCGAACTTCAACTCCTTCTTGTGGTTTTGCATCATTTGTGTATACCACACTGTAAAAATAAAAAAGCAAAAGCATGTTTATTGCTAATCTAAAGTAGTCACTTCAAATGTTGCTTCAAAGTCATGGGTAACCAAACATTCTGTGCATCTAGATTTTCTACTTTGGCATCTTTTTTATTTCTTTCGGCACCCATATCTTATATCGCTTCCATGATTCTAATGGAACACTTTTCATTGCTACCGAAACAAAAATTTTAGTTTATTTGAGATCTAAGCCATCTGGTCTTAGTCCAGCGTAATACAGAGTGATCGTTTGCTTAAGAAGAGTTAGAATATATTATTTTCATACCATTAGGTCCATATCAAAAGCCTTCGGCAAGATCAGGATACAGAATTGTTGTATGACCTGTCACTTCAATATCCTTTTGAATACCCAACCCAACCCAACCCAAATTTAAGAACTCGATTATGTTTACTCGATTTTATTGATTTTGTACATTTTAACAGAGCATTTTTACTTTGTCTCACATAAAGAGAAAAAAAATCCAATTAAAGTTACAGTAATCTCCATTTTCATATAGGTATACAGGGTATCCTTCTTCTAGACGCTATGCAATTTGAGTTTTTTAAATGCAACACCCTGTATAGTATTAAATTTTTGGGTTCCTTATAGAATTTATGGTCTATTTTATTAAACATACATTTGGCCAAAACCTTTTAGAGTTATTGGACATTTAAAGGTCAAATATCTGGTGTGAAACACTCTTTTTCTCACCTAATCCCCCTGACCTGTTTGTAAAAAATGTTCAATACTTCCTATGTGGTGCGACTTTAGGTAAATATATGGTTCATAAAATCGACCATAAATCCGACAAAGAATTAAAAAAGGTGATCTGTTTATAAAGCTGAAGTTGCATAGCGTGTAGGAGAATATATGAAAATACTTCTAGAACAAAATAGAACTGATATTTCACTAAAATGATTAGAAATAGGAAAAGTGTTAATCACAGATTGACAGGCGAACGAAGAGACAGACAGAACGACAGAAAGTGGTGATTCTAATATATCCATACCTAGAAAAAATGAAAGAAAATGCCAAAAAATGAAAAAAAAATGGAACTAAAATATCAGTAGAGTTGTAATCGGCAAAAATTATTATCGACAATTACTTATCAGCAATCGGCAATTATTAAAAAAGTACTATACAGGATTATTCAAATTCATTCCCTGACTTCTGATAGTGAGGATAACTGTACAATGTTTACATTTAAGAGTTTTATAACATTATTCACAGTTTGTTGATATATGATTCATACTCCTCCGCTTTATCCTCCAGTAGTCTAAATAGTGGAATGGTATAAGGGTGGTTCCAAGTTACTACTTCTATGTCAAATGCTCCCCCCTTTCACCTTATTGCTCGTAGATATGCAATCAATACTTCCCTTTCATTTCTAGTAGTGTGAATAGCGAGATGGTATAAGGATGGTTCCAATTCGTATATGTTACCATCTTGAATTAGAATTAATTTAGAATTTTTTACGTATTGGTTTCTATAATTTTTTTAATTTAAAGTACTTATTCAAAATTTATTTATTTAAATGATTGTCAACATAAACTGCCAAGGTGTAAATTAATTTGCACCAGAAGGACTCATGGATTGGTAGATTGATGGCCCTTCCACTTCCTTCTACTTCCATGCTTTCGAATACCCCTTCCTTCTCGCTTCTGGAAAAAAATACAAATATCGAGATGGTATTTTCAATCTAGAAAGTTGGGTTGTGTACTTCCACCCCTAGCCGCGTTCGATTATATTTAAATTTACTCTGCTTTCTTGACAACAAAAAAAAAACTTAGGTTAGCTTACTGTCAACAACGTGACAAAGCATCGTTTACACTGAACGATTTTTCACTAATTCCAGTTTACACAAATTAATCAATGATACTTTCATAAACATACGGTAGGCAATATGGTTTTAAAACCCATTTTTAAATTGCATAATAACTATACACTGCATTCTTTAAAACATGAAAAATTTTTATTTCGAGAGGAAAATAAAACACATTAATTAATTTGATTAATATAATTAAAATATAATTTTGCTCACGTAGATTGGGTTGCCTAAGGTTAAGTGTAGCATAGTCGGCAGTATAAGTAGTTTATTTTAGCTTGCAATCAAGTTTTTGGTGTTTTTAAGGAGTTTATGGTCGCTTTTATTAAACATACATATGTCCAAAGTCGCACCGTTTAGAAGTTATTTTCCTAAAATAGATCGGGGGGGTTAGATGAGAGAATGTCGTGGGAGTGATCCATACCAGTTGATTTTAAGTTAGATTACTTGACGTTTACAACGTCAATATTGCAGACCCATCTGTCAATAGCATTTTATAAACAGTACTTTGTATCTCTTATGGGATTTAATTGTGGGAAATATGTAGCAAATACCCTACTATACTTACTTATTGTTAATCTTAACACTGAATTATTATTTGTCATCATTAGAAAGAACGAACACTTTTGAAAAAAATACCTAATGTAAACACTTCTTCGTCTTATTGATTATTTATGCATACTTGGTTGGTTAGGTTATTTTGAATGGACAAAAATACAACAAAGAAACAGTGATTCAATCTTCACGTTAACGATAACGAATGTCAGGAATACCTACATTAAGCTAACTTAGGTATGCCATTAGTTACGTAAATTTATAATAAGAATGATAATGATAAGAATTATGATAAGAATGATGATTACACATATTTGAGTTAAGTTTCAGATCATCCTCGGAAAAAAATTATCAGAAAAAAAAATAATGCAGATATCCATTCTATCTTTTAAGCTTCCGGTGAAAACTGACGTGGAAAATTAGTTTTTCAGTTGTCATTGTACTAAATTTTAAAAAAGGTTTGAATG
>JAWQRJ010004959.1:0-10621 GCA_033557515.1 Diorygopyx duplodentatus
TCCTTATGATGTGCAATAAATTAGAATAGATAAATTTGTTTCAAAGTTATGACAGGGAGGTCTCTCCCTGTCAGAGACGTGATAGTACAATTTTTATACTCATATGAGAATTTTGAAAACATAATTTTTAAAAAAGATTTTTGCTTTCTATTAATTTTCTGTTATAAAACGTGTTATGAACTATTGGAAAGCTTGTTTCTTAGCGCTCTTTCGATGTAAAACAAATTCCAATAGATTAATTTGTTCCAAAGTTGTGCTAGGGAGACATAATAGTACAATTTTGATACTTATATGAGATTATTGAAAACAGAATTTTCAAAGAGGGGTTTTGTTTATTTCAATCTTTTGCTATAAAACGTATTATGAACTGTCAGAAAGCTTGTTCTTTTAGCTTTCTTTTGATGTAAAATAAATTACAGAACATATTAATAATAGAATAGATTAGAATAGAATTAAATCTGTATGTTTAGTATGTAAATGCGGTTTTAATTTTAATAGACTCATACATTCGTTCGACAAAATTTCTGGGCAAATTTTCTACCGATTCAGGACAACACAAATTCCAAACAATCAGAATTGTATTGACGAACAACAGTACGTTTCTTTTTTGCTGGAAGTGAATCATTCCGTGAATGTACAACTTCAGACTCAAGTGAAGAAAAGTCTGAAGTACTTGTAGTAGGTAACTGAAAATAGTCTGTTATAGTTTTTGGTGTTTTCTTATTAGTATTCATTGTAATGGTTAATCTAAAATTTACCCACAAAATATAAGAATCAAGTATGAAATATATTTAAATAGAGTACTCACATATATTTTATCCCCAAAAATCAACAGATATGAATTACTAATTATTTATTTAGCATGATTAGTACCGCTCGTTCAAAGCTACTGTGTACGTGTATTCAACCTGTATTAGTTATATTCATTGCAATGTCGAGCATCACTGAACAAATATTCCAAAGCTTATCGCGGCCCATTTAAATTTTCCTGCGGCCCACCGGTTGAGAAACGCTGTTCTAAAGGACATACGTGGATGAACTTTAGTTCATGTATTTAGTTTTTAAGATATGTTAAATTAAAAATGAATGATTGATCAGATTGATCAGTTTTAGTTGCACTAAAGCACCAACTAGGTGCTTTATATAATAGTAGTAATAAAGAAAGGGTTTTCTGAGTGAATGGTATGTATATTTTCTGAGTGAATTCTGAATCAGAATTCAGTATGTTCACATTTCGATATCTAATAGTTAAATGCCGAAATTCTTATTCATTATAAATGGAAAGGTATCATGTGAGACGTCATTGGGAAGTGATTTAGAGGGGAATTCATTGCACCAAATAACAAACATTGGCCTGATAATGGCCAATGTTTGGTAATGTTTGGTAATGTGGTAATGTGGTGGCGCGCTCCATCTTGTTAGAACCAGATCGTGTCGGCCGGTATACTTACGCAAATGTTAAATGGCATTTATGACCCGACAACGGCCCTAATTATCTTTATTGGTTTATGGATTTATCATACCTCTCGGCTACTTCAAGCAGTACGGATTCTAGGCTTCAGGGATTTTTTACAGGGAAAATCATTTTATTATTACTCCTATTAATAAAAGTACCAAAAAATACTATGAATATACATACATCTTATAGTTCATGTAGAACGTGAGAATTTTGGGTTTTTGCTCTTAATACTCGGTTTATGACTGGCTGCAAGAAAAGGTAATTTACAACGTGTCGTAAATACCATTTAAACTTTGGAGCTTTGGAGCTACTAGTGAATTGGTTCTATTGGAATACAAGTTTGTCAGAGTTAAAAGCCGGGTAACGTCTTCAATTCCAGTTTCTAAGTTACCTTTAGGTTATATGAATGCAGTTGAACTCAAAAAGCAGTTTCTGAATTTGTCTCACATCCGCCCGTTCTCGAATCTTTTAAATTTCACTAACTTTGTACATTTAGTGAAATTCAAAAGTACATTCGGCACATGGTGGTACACCAGTTATTATCTCTATTTTGCCGTCATGTTTTGAAAGATGTTGTATATTTTTCAACTCAATGCATCCAGTTTTTAGTAATGTAGTCTGATTTCTCCATCTGCGTTGTCTTCAGGGTTCGAATTTTAACTTTGTGAATGCCTCACTCGCAGCTAATAGCTGACTCATAGTAGTGTCAGTGACAATAACACATAGCTTTCCTAAATAGTCACCAACCTGCATGAACAGGGTATATTTCAATCGCTGAAGTGAAGCTGAAATAAACGCTGTATATATTTGTCCCAGTTTCAATAAACTAACAAAGGTTACCAGGAGTCATCCCCTATGTATATAGTGTTCACTGAACTACTACAATAAAACTGTCCTAGACCTTTGCTACTGATTTATTTGTTAGCGCATTCGCCATATGACCCACTTTCGGGCCAAAACTAGTTGAAAAAAGTTATAACGCACACGTATCGAAGGGGAGAAGGCCACGGCCACCCCCTAAAACTTATTCAGCTAATGCACAATACCCCTCGTTATACAAGATTCCCCTTTGGCTACTATAAATTTAGGGTAGTAGCATTCAAATATCCCTACGTTAGATTAGTTCTGTCCTGGGCTAAAATGAATGATGCTTACGCAATATGTTCTGCTACCCCTTGTGTTTGTCATTTATTGTCATCAAGATGGAGGTCTAATTAAGGATAAGCTGTCCAAACATTACCCGTATTCATTGGACTGTGTCGCGTCGGCCAATATGGATGTGATAAATTAGGACGTGCACGTTAAGTTGAAAGTGTACAAATAAGATATTGGGATTCTTAAAAATAAATGTTTGCTCGACGGACGGCTTGTTTGCGGTAGGTTTTTAGAATACATTGAACTTCCACGGGAATACGTTCGATATGTAATCCGTTTAGAAGCGTATTTGAAACGTTCGTGTGGGTGAAGATAATGCGACATGATCGATTTTCCCGAACACCAGGCTATCAATTTTACCGAGCCTTTGTGATACAAATGACGGCATCCGTTTACTAAATGATATGCCTGGTAAATCGGCGGGGAGAATTCCGAATTAATTCTGGAGAAACGACTACTCCGCATGAAATATTACTGGCGTCTCTAACCTTATTGATCGAATTATTTATTAAATAAGCCGCATTAAAGTAATTAGCATAAAATACTAAGGACGCTAACGAAATTATATGGTGGTATTAGCATTAACATTAAGATTGTCTAGACATGAACAAATGTCTTCGAATCGGTTCAGAATACTTATAATAACCTTAAATTGTATGTTCGAGAACAAAGCGGGCGCAACTGTCGAATCACAATTAGGTAGCGTAATGTAAAAGCTTATCCGAAACTAATAATGTAAGCCAGCCAGTTTAGCAAAAGGAGTACAGCAGCAAATATACTAGTTGTCTTCGAGCCAACGTGGTTTTTGCGTGACAATCTAGGTAAAAGTACGACCCCTGCTGCTAGACCGTACGTTACTGCAGTGCCGGCGCTTGTATAGAGGAGAAAATTGCTTCTTGAGAGAAATTTCATTGCGACCTCGATGTGGAAAGGGCAGTACGAGTAGAGCGCCTAGATATGTTGTTCTTTTTGTCACAGTCTACGGCAAGAATTTGCTATGAATGTGTTTTGAACGTGTTACATAATCAGACATTTGCTTTAAATTGCCTCATTTAGTTTTCTGTTTGAAATTCATTTCTAGTTACTACTTTACCTAATTGCTCCTTAAATATTTCTGTAAATTGTATAAAGCGATTATTCATTAAATTTGCGTTTATTGCACTTGATTGGATTACTCATACAGTGGGATTATTTTCTATTACATTAGGAACACCGAATATCTGTGCAAGCGCTTGTGTTTGGGAAAAGACTGTTACACCCAAGTTGTTCTTCTTTAAATGGAACACCTAGTGTTCCATTTAAACTTGAATTTACTAACTTTTTTTTACTAATGATTTTTTTGCTACAGTCAAGGCACTCCTAAGTACTTCACGGGTTCCTGGTATTAATATTAAACACACTCCCATCGCACTATCTTTACACCATTGCTGACAATAGCTTTTGGGCGACACGCACACAAACTAGTTTATCTCTAAAACATTTTGCAAATCAGTGCGGCTCTGGCGGAACGCAGATGAAACACACCAACCAACTAGCGTTCAGTATGCAGGTACACACTCGCGTAAATTATAAAGGACGGGGACGTGTGTTTGCATTAATAAATTCGGGAAGCGGCGCCCTAAACCATCGCGAAACC
The DNA here is from genome assembly GCA_033557515.1 of Diorygopyx duplodentatus. Lineage (NCBI taxonomy): Eukaryota > Metazoa > Arthropoda > Insecta > Coleoptera > Scarabaeidae > Diorygopyx > Diorygopyx duplodentatus. The sequence continues at coordinate 4,251 of JAWQRJ010004959.1, forward strand.
GTGCGGTAAGCCTCCCCGTGGCCCTAGGTCCTTCGGTAAGCGCGCGTGGGTGTGTGTGCATAAGTCCTGCGTTCCTAAATATCGTATTTTATCGGCCGGTCTCCAAGGAACCACGCGGTATCGATCGCAGACGGCGACGGCGTGGACCCGCGTTATGGCAATAACACCTGAGTATTTTCTCTCAGAGGGTTGGTCGGGGTTGGGTTACAATAATGCCCACTGAAAATCCTTCGGCTGTGGCGAATGAAAGGGCCAGCTTTAAGGTCGTAAACTTTTAAAATCTATTGTCGGTCCCGAGCTTGGTCACGGTCACGACATGGTGCATTACCGGCGTACATGTGACAAGGAGGCGGTGGAAATATTTTTGGAGCTACAAAAACAAAAGAAAGTGCGGTGAACGCGTTTCGAACAATGGAGAACCTGCAAGTACCTAAGTGCTTGACCTATTCATCCGTTTGGAAATATACATATGTATGCGATGGAGAATATTATAAATGACATAATTCAATATAATTTAACACATAATACGAAAAGACAGTACTAATACAGAGTGAGCAACAAGTATTGTCGCGTGTCTCTCTACTCGCTCCGCTCTTACCGTACCGGACAAAATTGCTGTGGCGTAGAAAACGGACGACGGGGAATCCGCACGACACGCTTTGAAAAATTAAGCGGGAAATTTAAATTTACATTTAAAATACATTTATTTATACTAAAATTGCTATTATTACTGCAAAATATGCGTTTTTCTTGAAGCTTTCTGCTAATAACGCCAAAATATTGTTGATACAAGGGCATATAATTTTAATAATCATTTATTACACAGAAATTACATCATTTAGTACATAACAAATACTTTATTTATTATGCAAAAATTACATTATTAGTACACAAAAATTACATTGAGTAAGTTTTATGACGAATGTTTATACTTTCAATTTCAATAGGATTAAAAATGTCGACGTAAACGTACTAAGTATTGCAAAAGAACATAGGCTTTGGAGACCAGTGTTAATAGATTCTGCTGTTTTCGGGTTGGTATGCCTTGGTTTGCTGTACAGCAAACGTTTCGTCATTGTTTTCTGATGGCATTTTCAGTGCATATTGAAATTTTGTTTGTAACTCAACAATGAAACGTTTGCAATTTAGCAAAGACATGCATTTATTTTCATTAATGCAGATTACAATGGAAAACATGTGTTACGATACAATAAAAAACACATTAGGAGCCAGGACTATTAGTACTATTTCCAATTTTATTCATCAAAAAAAAATCCCAAATTGGGCGAACTCTTATTTATTAATCTTATACAATAAAACAAGGATATTTTTAAAACATAATACGAATATATTGGTTACTAAAGCAGATAAAGGTGCTACCACAGTGTTAATGGATAAAGAGGATTATTTGAAGAGAGCGTGTGCACTACTTGATAATTCTAATACCTAAAAAATAGAAAGAAATCTTTTGAGTAGTTTACAAAAAAAGACGAATGAACTGGTAAAAAAACTGAATAATATTAAAAGTATTACTGACTTGGAATACAAAAAACTTGTGATACACAATTCCTCGCTATCTAAAGCTTATTTTCTCCCAAAAATACATAAAAACAATACACCCTTAATTATATCCGCATCAGGTTCAGGGGATATAACATAACCAAATTGTTTGGCAATATATTGACCAAAGCTTTAGCAGAATCTACTGAAGACACCTTCCACTTTGCAGACCAGGTTAGAGGCTTATAGTTGCCTAAATATTTCATTGTGGTATCACTTGATGTTGTCAGTGATGTTGTTCACTAACATCCCAGTAAATTTAGTATTGAAAACTGTTGAGATAAAATGAAGTTACATCAAACCTCAATGTACATTTGACTTAACAACTTTTTTAGATTGTCTAAGATTCATACTTACCAACACTTATTTTTCCTTTGATGGGCACCGATGGGCTCTCCCATCAGTCCCATTCTAGCTGACATAGTGATGGATTATATTTTGGATGGTGACATTTCTAAGTTACACTTCAAAGTACCCTTTTAAAAAAAAATGTGGATGATATTATTACTGCCATACCCAAAAAAGAGATAGACAAAACGTTACATATCTTCAACAGTGTCAATAAGCACATACAATTTACGGTAGAGATGGAGAAAGATAGTTTCGTACCCTTTTTGGGTACAAAAGTAATACTATCTGATGATTGAACTATTATAATAAACTGGTACACTAAACCCACATTCTCAGGGCGTTACATCAACTTCTTTTCCAACCATTCGTTGCAACATAAAATCAATACTTTAAAGGGAATGAAATACAGGATTCTGAAGATCTGCAACACTGAGTATCATGCAGCAAATTTTACTAAATTAAGGACTATTTTTATTGAAAATAATTTCCCTGTTTATATGGTTGATAGATTATTCTTCAATAACAATGATTCAGACAAAAAATACATAGACAAATACATATCAAAAATATTTTAGCGCCACAATTATCACATTTAACTATAGTCAATCATTATACGTTGAAAGTCAGCACTTTATTTAGTAACATTAAAGATGTAGATCCTTTATTATATAATAAAAATGTTGTTTATGGTATTAATTGCAAGGACTGTAATGGGAAGTATATTGGTGTAACAAGTCAGTGGCTAAAAAATCGCATTACACGACATTGCATTACACAAAATTGCATTACACGAAAACGACTGATCCGGAAAAACCAGATGCGCTTTAGCGGTACATACTACTAATAAGGGACATGCAATGGATTATGATAACGTGAACATTTTGGACAGAGACAATGATCGATCAAATAGATTATTCCTTGAAATGTTACATATCAACTTCATAATACTATAAATTTCCGGACGGATGTTGATAATTTAAGTACAATTTACTCTTATGTATTTCAATTAATTATAGAAAGAAAAAATAATACTAATGGAAGTCACCTAAATTTAGATAATACTACCGATTCACTAACGTTTAAAATTTTATATCTTTAAATTTTGTTGTTGTTTGTCGCAATGCCGTTGAGATCTTTTCATTGTTAAACATGTGCTCGGGAAGTCACGTCTGTCTTGTTGTTCGTCGTAATTGTTTAACACGTTTTAATATGTTATTCCTCAACTAAATGCATTTTCTTGACTCACAAATTGTGACCGTGTTATTTATGTAATACAAAAAATTTTTGTAGTTATATTGTTTGAGTAATTGTTAACTCATGTTTTCCCCTATCGTTTTTTCCCAAATAAAATCGACATTACTATTCACGATCAATAATGGGAAGGAATTGTATTATTAGACTCTGATCTGATCATAAAAAAGTGTGGAAAACCTACCGGGGAAAAAGAAGCTTTAGATGAGCTTCTAGGAGCGAAAATGGTTAACACGAAAACACGGCAAGAAGATGTTTTTCGAATCTATCATGTTCAGCTGTTACAGGTGTTGGATTTCGTTAAACTTGTCATCATAAACCTTATTATCATTTGTTGATCAAGTTTATGGCGTTAGCTGTTCATATTCCGCACACTACCATTTTCAAAATGGGTCGATAAAACTACCGAGCAAACAAAATGTTTAGATCTAAAGAAGAAACATGTACAAGAAAAATGTAGAAACGAGGTTGTCGGAATAATAGTAGATAAATCCGGACAAGGGAACGGAAATTGTAACGATAAAAACACTGGATGGTTTTTTTCAATCCATCAGGTTCATCTGACATTACAGATGTTGATGAACTAACAAAAAGATTTTCCATAATTTTGTAGACATTAGCTTATATTAATAGGAAGACTTATATGCTAAAAAAATTGTGCTTAAGATAATTCACGGACGGGAGGGTTGGTATTCAGTTTGGCCTAGTTTTGCGATTGCCTGAAGGTGCACAAGAAGTGAGTATAAGAATCAAGAAGTGAGTATAAGATTACAGAGAGTGTATAAAAGTGCTGACTTCATAATGCCCGTAAATATTCAAGAACTACTACAAATGAAGATGTGTTTAGTACTACTATACATTTCCGATCCATATTGGTAATCAGTTCCTTTTAAAACCGAACTAGAATTAGATTAGATCCGAACTAGATAAATTATTTTCTGCATTTCCTTAATGTCAAATGTATTTTTTAAATATGAACTATTCTTTGATATGTATCATTTTAAAATTTCAATTTTCCAATTAGAACTACATTAATATTCAAAATTAATAATCACAATTTCACACTCATCAGTTCCAAAGTTATACAGTTTGGTCTCCCACCTATTATTCTGGTCAACCTAAATCTTGGTCAGCCAAATTTGATCAGGTTTGTCTGTATAAAATTATTTTTCCTTTTCAAAATAAATGTTAATGTTAATAATGTAAATATATGGAGTAAAATATCAAATAAAGCATTTTTAAATGTTGAATGTTGGAAAGCCTCGGTTTACTACTGGTTTACTACACAATCACTGTTATAGCACATTGACTCCTCTATAATATAAAATTATTTTCATATATACAGGATATCTTATTTATTCTAAACGCTACCTAATTTCAGTCTTTTTTAATGGAACACTTATAGCATAATTTAAATCAGGTAAGAGAAAGTGTCAGTGTTTCACTCCAAATATCTTATACGATTAAATGAACTATTTTTGTATACATGTGTTTGGGTATTTCGCAATCTCGAAGACGGGGTTATTTAGCTGGCCGACATTTGCAGGATTTCAAGACTATTTAAAAAATCGATTTAGACAGGTTCCAAGTTTGGAAAACTCATTTATAATTTTCGTCTTAACGAAATTAACCTAAAATATACTCCATTGCACCGTCAACGACTATCGTCGCAGCAAACGATAGTATGACCGTTGACCGCGCGATGGCGTTGCAGGCTGAATTTGTCGGAGTAATCCAGAGGAGTAAAATCTGGTGATTTCGGAGTCCAACGAACTTTACCTATTATTCTGGCATCAAAAAATTGTTCTAGATGCGCCAAAGTTGTACGTGCTGTTCAAAAATGGTTGCAAAAGTAATTGTTGGTCATTGTTGACATTGATTGAAAACATCAACACCAGGTAATTTATTAAAAAATCCTTAATTACAGTTCATTAATTACGACCACGATTAAGATAGTGTGGCATAATTCGAGAATTGCTTTAATCACCGATGGCCACCATAGACCAATTTTAATTACGTCAGAGCTGGTTTTTGGCCCATCATAAAACGTTGTTTATCCCTACTTCATCAATTGATCGGAGAACTCCATCAAATCCGTGAAGAAACAGAACCAATTCCAGAAATACATGCATATTATGCAGGCTGTCTCATAAAAAAACATGTATCACAACAAAAAAACAATCGAATTAGATAGGCATCTCCGAAGGGTATCAAAAAACCCTCAAACATGTAAACGTAGCAGGGTAGGCATAGTAACAAATTAGAATATAATTTATGCGCCCGTCGGAGCGTTCGCTTTTAATATCCCCAAAGGAAGCTAGGTCGAACACCACACGGAAAAACAATGGTGCCTTTTCAACCCGATGACTAATGGCCCCGTTAAGAGCGTTCCTTTTTCGAATTTAATTTCGGCACCGTAAGTGGCGAGACTGCATTAACCAAAAACCAAGGGCAACCAAAGGGATTTCACGCCTCCCGGCGAGATGCACCCCATACAGTACCCCGCGGCGGTGAAGACAGGGCAAGTAATCTTTGCCGGACCGACTCGAGCCCTCTGGTTAGGGGATATAGCCCTCCCACGGCGTAGGGCGTGTACAAGAGAAAAAAGGGCCCGTAGATATTGAATTGCGGATGGTCTATGAACGAACACAGCACAAGGTGAAAAATGTAGTTTTTGAGGTAAATTGGTTTTCAGGTGACCCATATTCCGAGGAGAATAAAATTGAGGTAAAATGGGTCAAAGGGACGCTGTGGACAAAGGTAGAAGTGCGTCTGAAACAATACTCGGTTGCCTCTTTGAATTTTGAAAGCAATCTCGACGGGAAGGGGGGGAAGTTAAAAAGGCGGAAGGGCAACAAAGGGAATGACAGCAGGTTAAATGGCCCAGTTCAAAGAAACAAGGTTGCAAGAAATGGAGTAGTAACGGAGCAGAGATCTGTAAATGTATGCATTCAAATAACAGACAGTAGCATGTTTAAATGTTTCGCAAAATAAATTGTGTACTGCTGACTAAAAATGAAAATAACTTAAATTGTTGATTCTGAGGTGTGGGCTGCCATAAGGACAACGATAAATTAAGAAGAAGTAAATTGACGACAATTACTTTTTAATACAGTAGCCTTAAAGAACAAGCTGGGTAAAAGAGTAAAACTCAACGATTGAATAATTAATCAGTTTTCGGGTTACTCCGTAGAACACCTCATAAATTC
>JAWQRJ010004960.1:0-10621 GCA_033557515.1 Diorygopyx duplodentatus
AGGGTTTTTGAAGCTATTGCAATCCAACCCGAAAGCGCAAGACCCAATAATATCGGTGGTGTAACAACCCAAAATCTCTTTTATATCCAACGGTTTCTTCTCTAGATGACATTTATCCAAAAATTCCGTCAACTGTTCGCCACAGTCCAGTAACGTTTGTAACATCATCTTCATTTTACCCGATGTGAAAGTTGGCGTCAACTTCACCCTCATGTCCTTCCATTTTTTGCCTTCCATGTTAAAAAGGTGGGCTGTCAGCGGTTCTTCTTTTTCATTAAAAGTTGTTCCATGGCTGTTAAAGTTTTGGAAATCTTTAGTCAACACGTCTTTGATGGCTTCTGGGTGGACCACCATCAGCATAGGTCTAGTGCCGGCGTATAACCCTCCAAATTTGGCACCTTTAGCCTTGAATTCTTTATGGAGCTGGGTAATCTTCGTAATAAATGTAGAAAAAGGTGGAAAGTTCCCAAAGGGGATGCTTGGCTTAATCGTCGATATTCCCTTGTTTTCCCAATATTGAAACGACTTTTTGTAGTAGATGTAAATGAGGAAGATTATTGTTAACACTGCAACTGGAAGAAGTGGTTCCATCTTAAAACCCAACTATAAAATGCACCAATATATGAACGCACTGTATACTCAGCATCAACAAATGTTTCGTTATGATTGACTATCACCGGATGATAGATCGCTATTTATAATAAACCTTCCCGCTATAAACCGTACAGCCAACTGATAACAAATGAAACTTGCAGAGATAGCTGTGACTGGCAGCAATTTTGTTTTGGTGATTATGTACAGTTCATTGCGTATACATCGCCGTACGTCATGTACATCATCGTGCATCATACGTATTTATGCGTATATGATGTTGCAGTATTAAATAAAATAGAAGCCATTAAGTCTTAAAGGTCAAACCACATTTTTACGAAAATCTGAGGGTGGAGAAAGTATTGAAGAAAACAACTAGAAACATTCTATACATAGACATATAGAATCAATCAAAATTAACAACACACACTAACAATTTCTTCATTACATTTTCTTCACCTTTTCCAATTTCTTCATTAAGCCATCTTCACCCCTGAAGATGACTTAGTGAAGTCGAAACATGTAGGGTAAATTAATAAAATACTTAAAACTAACCAAAAGTGTACATCATTAACCGTATCGCATAAACCTGATTAATACTGGATCCAAATACATATACAAAATTTAATTTTTAAATTGTTATGGCCAAATTATGAGGTCAAAAATAATGGTTGAAACTAGATACAGGGCAAAGGAGATTATACTAGGATTGGAGATTTGCTATGCTAGTAATGCCCTAGAAGCACCCCATCTTCTGAAAAAAATTTGGTTTCAACTCCCTGTATTTCTTACTATAGGAATATGTTTTAATTTGATCAAGAATCCCCAATATGAACAAGAAGAAGAAGAATTTGAAGTAAACTGTCGAATGGCTCAAAATGCACATTAAGAATTTAAAAAAAATCATTTTCAAAATGTGAATTTAACTGGTGATTATTTATTGTTAAAATATTTTTAACCATATATGTATAATAAACAGAGATACTATACACAAAAGCGGCTATGACGATAGTTTAATCGTTGGCCGTACGATGGCGCCACCGGTATTATAAGAATTTAAAAAAAGCTATCTCGGTCTGTTAGTTTTACATTTCACGATGGTGCTACCAAAACTAAGAGAGCGGCAAGCTCTGATAAGGGTAGGAAACAATGTTATTTTTGTGTTTTATCCCCCGAGGGAGCTCGATCTTCCAGTTACTCATTCTTAACTGCACTTCCTCTATTGATTAACTGATATCACGCGAATCTAGTATGTCCTAAGCAACATAACAATCAAGCATAAAACACAAAACAAAGATACACAAAAACACTCCATAATGACTACACACAATTTTCGATATAGTTCATTCCAATGACAAAGCAATGTAGAGATGATTCTATAATATCACCTTATCTCAAATGTAATTTCGAGTAGATTACATCACAGTTTGCGTGATGTATTTTTTGTTGCTATCTAAAGCATTTTGGGTGAGTAATATTATAGTTGGTTTAAAATGTGTATGGGTGTGTGTGTGTGTGTGTGTTTTCAGGAACGATTTGGATGTATCGTGTGGTGTGGCATTTTGGGAAACCGTTTAATAGGTCCGTTTATTTTTAACGAAACACTTGACTCAAACAGATATCTCGAACTGCTGCAACAAGATATTGGTAGATCATTCAAATTCAAGAGGAGAGAACTATTTTCTTTCAGCTGGACGGCGCCCCGGCACATAATTCAAGAATTGTTGCTGAACATGCGGAACAAAAATGTGTTATACGGAATGAGTGATAACAGTATTAATGATTTGCAACAAAGTGTCATACAGGCTTTTATCTCCGTTAGTGTTCGTCAATTAATCAATTGTAAAAAAGTGTCGAAAAGCGTGTTACCAAATGTTTAGAAGTAAACGGCCGCCATATTGAACGTCTTTTGTAGAAAAATGTTCGTTTAGTGTTATCGCGTTTATTGTTACCATGTTTATTGCTTCCATGTTCATTTTTACCATGTTTATTGGTTCCATGTTTCCGTTTTTTTGCAATTTATTGATGTACTAAATTTGAGCAGAACTGTTTTTGCACAAAAGCTCTACTAAAGCACAAAAGATAATAAATGCAGTCTTTTGCTTTGAAAACAAAACATAGTTCAAATCTGTGTGGAATATGATTTTTCTTCATATCTCCTAAACTATGAATGATAAATATCTCGAACCTTATATCGTTGGAAAGGGAAAAAATGAAGTAATTTAATAATGTCAAAATCAATTATGGTTTCCATTTAAAAAAATACAACTTTGTAAAAAATATTTTTATTATCTATCCTACAGAATATTTTGATATCTACAACTTTTTCCCTCGAAATTTTTTTATACGATAAATAATATGGAAAATATTCACATTTGAAGAAAATAACGATTTTCAGTTTTCAAACATTACGGAAGGAAATTTTTGTTTACGACAGGATTTTGATGCAGACATTTTTATAAATGTCCGGTTTTGAGATTCCACAATTCTGAATATCTACTTGAAAATAATTAAAAAAACTCATCAATTTAATTTATAGAACTACCAAACATGCTCGCATCTTTAGATGGTGATCTAAAATGGATAGATTGCAGAAATCTGTAATAACAACAACTGCCCTCCTTTGACAGTTTTATAAACTGCAAACGTCAAACCATATTAAATGCCAATTATCAGTTCAAATCAGATGACAACATAAACAAATAAACGTGTAAAACTAAAGAAGCGATGATCCTGAATGAAATTCTGCAAGTGCTCTCATTAGTGCGAGACGATTACATCGTGAGATCAATATTTTCGGTTATCTTAGTGTTTTGCTGCTCGTTTGCTTTGGTTATAAGGTTATTATTTTCTCTCTTGTATGAGCTCTCATTGACTAAATATGTCTACTTTGCAGTCCTGTTACCGCTGCCATACTCTTTTCCAATTATGTCTTAGGCATCATAGTCTGCTGGTTTCTGACTAAGTATCAACATTTCGCTTCGCTCTACTTGCAAAAGTTTGTGAACTTCTATCGCATGCGTGTGGCCGTTGATAAAGGCGAGCTACAATTGTGTAATATTTGCAATGGGAAGAATTGCAGTCGACATAAGATGTCTAAGAAAGTATTGCCTTGGAAGAAAATTAAAATAAATAGGAAGTTAAACTCGGCTATTATACACGTAAGTTATTTTTGATATTTTAATTTAAAAACAGTAGTTTTGATACACAAGGTTTAAACATATGAGAACTATGCACAATCTACTGCATACCTAAAGGCTGTTTATAAATTACAAATAAAGTACATTATAAATAAATTCAAAGTCAAGTTCTTTTGATTGGTCACATAATTAAACTTTTTCATTAATATCAACTGGTTTATTAAATTCATATTTCTATGTAGCTTCATTTTCCAGCCTACACAACCTTAGAAAATGGCAGTTTCTCAATAATAGCTTTTTTATGTACAAACTTCCACCAATTTAAAAGTTGTTTATCCTCCTTTGTAGATTTCAAGCTCACAATTTCATTTTTCTCAGGAAATATATGCAGAATTATACAAACATATCTATTTGCGCTTGCCACCTTTAAATTCAATTAAAAATAATCTCCTATATTAATATTGTTACTGTCAAACAATTCACATGTATGATTTTCTGCATTGTCCTCGAACAAATTTATGCCATCCATGCTGTCACCACTTTCAACCCATTCTTTTGAATCTTCAGAAATTGGACTTGCTAATCTTTTTAACTGTATTTTCTGTAGCTCATTTTTTTTTTTCGAGCCTAATTGTTTTTCTTTCTTGTTTTTGTCTTTGTTCCTTCAACTTCTCTTCTGCTTTCTTTTGATGGTATTTCTGCCAAGCCTCGGAGGTTATTACAGACGGTATTTTTTCTTTAGATTTTTTTTTCTTTGAAAGCTGAGGATCTGGCCAAAATATAGTTCGTTTAAATGGTGATGTGATTTTTTTTTGGAATGTTAGATTAATTTGATTTTGGAGCTGACGTATGTATTGTGGTTTGGATTTGCTGGGATTTTTGGATGAATGGTTTTATAAGCACTGGTTGAATGAACACAACTAGTGTTATGGTTTTTGGAAGGCTCTAAGTGAACATGATTGGTTTCATTTTCCGAAGAAAACAAATGCAGTAGAATCTCGATTATCTGAGCTAATTGGGACCGCTAGTACCTCGGTTATCGGAAATCTCGGTTAATAGAAATTGTGTATAAAAACTCGCCGTGCTCGCAAATTTAACATCTCTTAAAATAAAAACAATAGAACGTTTTTTAAATGATAAAAATAAACATATATAAAGTTATGTTTCACAGCTCAACAAATTTAAAAAGGAAATCAACTTACTACTAGTAAATTTTAAAAAGCAAATTGAGTTTTTTTAAACTATACTTTGTTAAATATTGAAAGATGCATTTTCAAAAATAAAACAAATCTCAAGAAAATATATTTTTAAAAATTTAATTACATTAATTTGTTAAATTTACATTAGTTTTTTAAGAAGCCTGTTACCTTTCGTTGCAAATGTCCAGATTTTCTATCAGTGGCTGCCCGATCACGCCAATTTTTGAGCAACAGAAGATCTATTGGCGTAACATCGTTTATTTGCTCCAAATATTTTAGGGCAGTTGTTAGTGCTTGAACACCTACAGTATGACTTATAGTCCTTGAACCCTCAAAGTCCTGGTCCTCATTGCCAGCATCATTAACGACCGATGAGGAATTAACAACGGCTTGTATAATTTCTTCATCTTAAGGATTTGAAAACTTGGGTGTTTGTTTTCAACGTCCATCCATTCGGAAATGTCGTCTTCCAAAACTTCTTCACACCCTTCAATGCCATTGATAATCTCAAAAAGTTCTCCGTCTGTCGGTAGGCTTTCCATCCGCTGGAATTCATCCTCTCTCCTCTTTTGAATAATTATTTTGTGGAATAATTTTCGGATCGTAGCTGCATTTACTAATTGCCATGCCTGGGCAATCATGTAGATTATGTTTTTCACAGTTAATTTTTTCAGAGCTTCATTTAGATTTTCTTCGCATTCAAGAATATGAGTGACAAGTTTCTTTTTGTAATGTCTCTTCAGTGCTTCAATCACCCCTTGGTCCATTGGCTGTATCAACGATGTCACGTATAGAGGAAGAAAAATCGCTCTTATTTCTCCTGAAGTCAGCATTTCTTCTTCCGGATAACAAGGAGCGTTGTCAATCAGCAGAACTGCTTTAGGCGGGAGATTTAGCCGCGCCAAATGTTCCTTTACATGTGGTACAGTCATCATGAAACCATTTTTCAAAAATTTCGGAGTTCATCCAAGCAGTTCAATAATCAACATATCAGTTCTACTTGCATTTGCGCAAACAAGAAGTGACATCCGGTCTTTGCTTTTCTTGTAACCCGGGGCACTGGCTTCTTCTTTAGATGACATAGTTTTCGATGGCATCATTCTGTAAAACAAGTCGGTTTCATCGGTGTTATAAATTTGATCTAATGTCAAATTTTCTATTTCGATCATTTCTTCAAATCTTTCAACAAAGTCTTTACCAGAATCTTCATTGGCAGACAACTTTTCTTTCAACTGTCTTTTTTAAATTTATCTAACCAACCTTGAATTAAGAATTCACAAGAATTTTAATTTAGTGAAATGATTAAAGAAAAGGTTCACAACAAAACAGGGGATTCCCCTGTTTTGGGGAATCCTGTTTGGGGTAGGGGGTAATTATCCGACGGCCACTGGAAACAAAGCATTGTTCGCTGTCTTTTTTGAAAAAATTCAAAATTCACAAAAAAAATCAGATTTCGTTATCGGCTCGGTTAACAGAAACCTCGATTAATCGAAGCTGGGTTAATCGAGGTTCTACTGTATTAGTAATTCCGTAGAAGTACATACTTTAGATAGCGACAATCGACATCGAGATTGCATTTCAGATAGGTGGTATTGTAGAGTCATCTCTACATTGCTTTATCACTGGACTCAACTATATCGAGAATTGCATGACGAGAGTTTTTCTGTATCTCTGTTTTGTGCTTCTAAAATCGTTGAGTTGTTTTTGCCTGAATCAACTGCGTATATAACATAATTTTATTTTTATTTGAGTACAAGTTATATTTATGATTGATTAATGTTGCTTAGGACATATTAGATTCAGGTGATGTCACTTAATTATTAGAGGAATTCCAGTTGATGTTTTGTCGTTAGATTAGGTATAAATAATAATTATTAAATCTAAGAACAATACTACTCTTTGGAGGTAGAGAACTTTTTTTTAGCAATAAATAACATTAAAAAAATGTTTTGAACAATAAATAATCACGAGCAGATTGCATTTGTCATTGATTATATATTTATGTCTTCATATTTCTACGTACATATCATTTTTCGCTTTCCGATGCGTATTAGATTTTTATTGAAAAGAAAAATTTCTTTCCAAAAAATATTATGTCCAATCTATCAATTTTACCACATGAAAAAATGTACGATATTTTAATTTTAATTATGTTAATACGGGGACTCCTAGCTGCATTTTATCAAACAGGCAATAGATAGCTTTGCCTACTCAAGAAATGCTTGTTTTATGACAGTTCGTATTTATGACCTGTCATAATCCTTCACATTTATGAGTTTATATTTTAATTTTTATATTGACGGTTGAGGAGAAAACAATGAAGGATGCTTACGGAAATTGCTTAAAATTACCATCAAATCTGCTAACGATCTACAAGTTTTATTAGTTTAAAAATATGATGTTTAAAAATTCTTTTGACCTTATAATTTTTTTGGGAAGTCATTTTTTTTGTGAAAAACATGTTTTACAGAAAATGTGTCTTTAGTCAAAGCTCCTAGACACAAACCTTTGTTGATAAGGCATTGAATGATTAGATTCATTACTTGCAATGGTGTTGTTCTTATCGGTTCTCTAACTGGTGTCCAAAGATGTCTTAAAATATTGTTCGCTATATAACTACAAATAAATTAATCTTAAGCCCAGTTGTATAAACCATTCTTAACTTTGTGTCAAATTAACAACGTTCAGCAATCTGAGCGGAGAATTCAAATTTATCTAACCTGATTGGCTAATCGCATTGCTAACTTTGTGATTTTTGATTATGAACTTACCTACGCTTTGTGCAACCCAGCCTTAATAAAATAATTTACTTTCAGTTTTACAACAAAATAATAGATGAGTTTGTGATATCGTGGTACGGAACTTTTACCAACGACACATCATTTTTGAACGAAATAAAGTATTCCTTACGCTATGCTACTGCAAGTGCGGTATGCAAAGTGTCGGAACTGGATATCGGACCCCTAATCGCAAATAAGTTGATTCCTTGTGCTATAAAACACATTGACGACTACTTATGCATGCAACAGATAGCCAAACTGAAGAGTATACATTTTGACAAAATCACTGCGGAATATTTAGGTCGACGTTTGCACATTGCCGTTACAAATAGACAGAAAGAAATTAGTTACTTGCAACAATTAACAGAATGTTTGATGCCCAGTCTTCTGCCTGAAGATTACTTACGTTGCAGGTGGTAGAAATCTAAATATGTAATAAGAGTAATTTATGACTTCTTATAATTTTTAGTAATTACTCAATTTTGCTAAGGGAACTTTTCACTGGATGGATACTATTGCCGTTAACGGATGCCTTAGCAGATCCAAATGTTATCAACCATTTGGTTATTACTGGATTAACATACAAGGGCAAGGAAAGTAAAGCTTATAATGTTAATGATAATGTAGAAATCTTAAGCGACTTTGTTAAGAAGGACATTAAATATTCCATGCTGTCCTCAAATCTAAAAGATGTCTTAAAAGATAGTTCTGTTTTGTACCATTTCATGCAATTTTTAAAAAAGGAAGGAAGTGTTCACCTGCTCCAATTTTGTTTAGACACTGGTATGTTTTTATTATTACATCTCGTTAATTTTTAAACAAAACTGGATTGCGTCAATTTTAGAAGAGTTTAATAACAAACTAATAACGCCAGACCTTTCTAAAAGACAACTGGAAAGTTTACATGTAGAAGCTTACAACATATACAAGATATACATAAGTGATTGTAGCCCAGATTACATTGGATGCCCAAACAAAATAAGCAAGGCATTCGGAGAACTGCTAGAGGGTGGAATGTACAATGTGGCAAAATTAAGGACGTCTGAACCACTCTTCCAAGCCTATGATTATGCCTACAGTATCTTGGAGAGTGAGTATCTGCCAGATTTTCACCATAGCAATGAGGTAAATGAAGTATATTTACATTAATACCAATAATTTTCTAATGCCCTGCGAGGTTTAAGACACTTATAATAACCAATTATTATGTTTCAGTTCTACAATTACCTGTGTGGATCAAAAGTTACCGCGACATACAAGAAAAGTTCTGCTAAGTAAGTATTGGTCACTAAACAGTTCGCTTTAAACTAACTAATCTAATAATTAACTAAGAAATATCCCTATACCTGGATCGCCTTCTAAAGCACGGTAAGTTGTGTTATATAAATGCATGCTGCATGTGTAAAAATTAACTGGTGTTTAAATAAACTATAAAGGGTGAATCAGTACGATTTCTCCAGCAAGATTTGTCAAAAATGATCAAAAATATCACATCTAGGCAAAAGCAGCCTCTCATTGGGAATTAACTTGTATATGGCTGCTTCTCCAAAAATAGGAATTTTTGGGGGACCTCACTTTTGGGGGAATTTTTTCAGTTTAGTTCACATTAAATTGGACTATATTTGTATTGCGAAGAAAGATAATAACTGTCGCCTTGTAGACAAATAATGCAAAACTTGAAAAGAAATATTTGCTGTCACTTATGACATAGCAAATTCAAACTGGATAAATCTGCAATTCAAACTGGATACATGATTACAAAACACTTTAGACAAGTGTTATATTAAAAGTTTATTGTTTGCAATAATTTTAATTTAGTGTGAAGTATGTATAAGTCTAAACTTTCAAGTGTTTCCTAAAATCCTCAGTCATCTGAAAAGCAAACATTGCAGAGGATTAAGGACAAAGTAAGGAGCCTATGGAAGAGTCACCAGGCTCTAAAACAGGTGCTTAGGAATTTTGTGGTCTGCTGATTATGAATCTGAAACTAAAAATGAAAAATTTGAAACGGTAGATCCAATATGACACATTAGGGCTGAGTGCGCGTTTTAACTTGAAAGTGGGTATGGGGATAATTTTTTCAGGTCACTAATTATAAATGTGGAGTTAAAATTGAAAGATTTGAAATGGCAGATACAATTGACCACCCACACAACACAGAACAGCATGGCAGACCAAAACAGAAATTAATTTGTATATTTTTTTTCGAGAGAATCGTAATTAGCGACTCAAAATGTATACAAGCAGCTAATTTCAAGTTAAAATGTGGGTATATTGCATACAAATCTTGAATCTATCTCTTCATGTGCGATAAATTCAACATTTTGACATAGTCTCTGAATTCTTTTTAGAAATGCAAATGTATACACTTACCGGTTGTTTATACAGGTGTCTACCATAGACCGTCCATTAGAAATATATGGGGAACGGATAAAGCCCGAAAATTTGGATTTGAATGTGGTAGGAAGGGAACTAAAAGTTAAAAATATTTCCAATAAGCTGGCGATTCCGGTTATACCGGAAGTTGACAGCTTTGTTAATTTAAAAGGAATGACCCAAATTTTTATTTTGTTTCTTAACCCTTTTTTTTGTGCCATATATGGGACAAACAATATTTTTAATTTTTTTACACATTTCAGCTAAACTTTTGTTTTAACTGCATGATTACCCATATCTGCACTTTCAGAGAAAGCGTGTAAAGCTTTCAGGAACCAAGTCAAGGTCAAACTTCGAGTGCCGTGTGGTTTCGAGTTTGAACCTGTCGAATTTCTCTGACGTGCTGGAATATTCACTACTTGATGCTTATTTCTTGTTATAAAACAGTATCTTTTCAGTGCAGAAAAATATAAGTGTCTTTCTAGAGGTATAAGGTTTCTATTCAGGTAAGTGTTGTGTGTTATCATGTTTATAA